>JBBNAF010000020.1:0-306100 GCA_039657365.1 Stephania yunnanensis | reverse complement strand
CAATTTGGACTTCGCTAGTGAACCGTAAACTCCTCGTCATCTATTTACAACCCGCTGAGCAACGAGCTCATTTTTTTTTTAAACAACTTGCAGGTGCACGAGACGATAAGTAGAAAGAAAAAAGTTGATGGAGCAAACACATACTGCTGGATTAGCAACATAAGAAAAAATAATGACTAAATTGAAGGTACAAGTTCTTTTTAAATTAGATAGATAGAAATTAATTTTTGTTTTTGAGTCCGTAAATTAACCAACAATATTGACGAAAACCATTACATCGAGTAATTTGAATTAATCGCGTTTCCTTTGATTCTATATATCAGTTCTCAAACGAAGCAAAAAAAATCGGCGCGGAACGCTTGAAGACTCGTTTCTTCTTGTTCTTCAATAATGGCTACGACAATATAGGATTCATCCGTAAACGAAAAGTAATTTAAAGGTGGGTGTTAGTTTTTTAAACGAGCAGTTTTACGTTTTTCGTTAGTTATGATCCAAGCTCAAAAATTCCAAAGGTATGCTAATTTAGCAAGGTTTACTAAGACATCGAAATGTCGATACACTTTATTTAAAAAGTAAACCTAACCACTATCGAACTTAGGTTAACGTTTCAACCTTGTTACATGAAGGGGTCCGTGATAATATGGTTTTCTCTCTTTCTTGAGAGATAAACACACGGTCCCTCTCAATGAATACTAAGGTTGGGCGCACAAACAATAATTTGGACTTCGCTAGTGAACCGTAAACTCCTCGTCATCTATTTACCATCCGTTGAGCAATGAGCTCATTTTTCTTTTTAAACAACTTGCAGGTGCACGAGACGATAAGTAGAAAGAAAAAAGTCGATGGAGCAAACAAATCTTGTTGGATTAGCAACGCAAGAAAAATTGAGGACTAAATTGAAGGTACAAGTTCTTTTCTAAATTAGATAGATAGAAATTAATTGAAGGTACAAGTTCTTTTAAATTAGATAGACAGAAATTAATTTTTGTTTTTGAGTCCGTACATTAACCAACAATATTGACGAAAACCATTAGATCGAGTAATTTGAATTAATCGCGTTTCCTTTGATTCTATATATCAGTTCTCAAACGAAGCAAAAAAAATCGGCGCGGCGCTTGAAGACTCGTTTCTTCTTGTTCTGCAATAATGGCTACGACAATATAGGATTCATCCGTAAACGAAAAGTAATTTAAAGGTGGGTGTTAGTTTTTTAAACGAGCAGTTTTACGTTTTTCGTTAGTTATAATCCAAGCTCAAAAGTTCCAAAGGTATGCTAATTTAGCAAGGTTTACAAAGACATCGAAATGTCGATACACTCTAATTAAAAAGTAAACCTAACCACTATCGAACTTAGGTTAACGTTTCAACCTTGTTACATGAAGGGGTCCATGATAATATGGTTTTCTCTCTTTCTTGAGAGATAAACACACGGTCCCTCTCAATGAATACTAAGGTTGGGCGCACAAACAATAATTTGGACTTCGCTAGTGAACCGTAAACTCCTCGTCATCTATTTACCATCCGCTGAGCAACGAGCTCATTTTTCTTTTTAGACAACTTGCAGGTGCACGAGACGATAAGTAGAAAGAAAAAAGTGGATGGAGCAAACAAATCTTGCTGGATTAGAAACACAAGAAAAAATGAGGACTAAATTGAAGGTACAAGTTCTTTTCTAAATTAGATAGATAGAAATTAATTGAAGGTACAAGTTTTTTTTAAATTAGATAGACATAAATTAATTTTCGTTTTTGAGTCCGTACATTAACAAACAATATTGACGAAAACCATTACATCGAGTAATTTGAATTAATCGCGTTTCCTTGGATTCTATATATCAGTTCTCAAACGAAGCAAAAAAAATCGGCGCGGAACTATTGAAGACTCGTTTCTTCTTGTTCTGCAATAATGGCTAAGGCAATATAGGATTCATCCGTAAACGAAAAGTAATTTAAAGGTGGGTGTTAGTTTTTTAAACGAGCAATTTTACGTTTTTCGTTAGTTATGATCCAAGCTCAAAAGTTCCAAAGGTATGCTAATTTAGCAAGGTTTACTAAGATATCGAAATGTCGATACACTCTATTTAAAAAGTAAACTTAACCATTATCGAACTTAGGTTAACGATTCAACCTTATTACATGAAGGGGTCCGTGATAATATGGTTTTCTCTCTTTCTTGAGAGATAAACACACAGTCCCTCTCAATGAATACTACGGTTGGGCGCACAAACAACAATTTGGACTTCGCTAGTGAACCGTAAACTCCTCGTCATCTATTTACAACCCGCTGAGCAACGAGCTCATTTTTTTTTTAAACAACTTGCAGGTGCACGAGACGATAAGTAGAAAGAAAAAAGTTGATGGAGCAAACACATACTGCTGGATTAGCAACATAAGAAAAAATAATGACTAAATTGAAGGTACAAGTTCTTTTTAAATTAGATAGATAGAAATTAATTTTTGTTTTTGAGTCCGTAAATTAACCAACAATATTGACGAAAACCACTACATCGAGTAATTTGAATTAATCGCGTTTCCTTTGATTCTATATATCAGTTCTCAAACGAAGCAAAAAAAATCGGCGCGGAACGCTTGAAGACTCGTTTCTTCTTGTTCTTCAATAATGGCTACGGCAATATAAGATTCATCCGTAAACGAAAAGTAATTTAAAGGTGGGTGTTAGTTTTTTAAACGAGCAGTTTTACGTTTTTCGTTAGTTATGATCCAAGCTCAAAAATTCCAAAGGTATGCTAATTTAGCAAGGTTTACTAAGACATCGAAATGTCGATACACTTTATTTAAAAAGTAAACCTAACCACTATCGAACTTAGGTTAACGTTTCAACCTTGTTACATGAAGGGGTCCGTGATAATATGGTTTTCTCTCTTTCTTGAGAGATAAACACACGGTCCCTCTCAATGAATACTAAGGTTGGGCGCACAAACAATAATTTGGACTTCGCTAGTGAACCGTAAACTCCTCGTCATCTATTTACCATCCGTTGAGCAATGAGCTCATTTTTCTTTTTAAACAACTTGCAGGTGCACGAGACGATAAGTAGAAAGAAAAAAGTCGATGGAGCAAACAAATCTTGTTGGATTAGCAACGCAAGAAAAATTGAGGACTAAATTGAAGGTACAAGTTCTTTTCTAAATTAGATAGATAGAAATTAATTGAAGGTACAAGTTCTTTTAAATTAGATAGACAGAAATTAATTTTTGTTTTTGAGTCCGTACATTAACCAACAATATTGACGAAAACCATTAGATCGAGTAATTTGAATTAATCGCGTTTCCTTTGATTCTATATATCAGTTCTCAAACGAAGCAAAAAAAATCGGCGCGGAACGCTTGAAGACTCGTTTCTTCTTGTTCTGCAATAATGGCTACGACAATATAGGATTCATCCGTAAATGAAAAGTAATTTAAAGGTGGGTGTTAGTTTTTTAAACGAGCAGTTTTACGTTTTTCGTTAGTTATAATCCAAGCTCAAAAGTTCCAAAGGTATGCTAATTTAGCAAGGTTTACAAAGACATCGAAATGTCGATACACTCTAATTAAAAAGTAAACCTAACCACTATCGAACTTAGGTTAACGTTTCAACCTTGTTACATGAAGGGGTCCATGATAATATGGTTTTCTCTCTTTCTTGAGAGATAAACACACGGTCCCTCTCAATGAATACTAAGGTTGGGCGCACAAACAACAATTTGAACTTCGCTAGTGAACCGTAAACTCCTCGTCATCTATTTACCATCCGTTGAGCAATGAGCTCATTTTTCTTTTTAAACAACTTGCAGGTGCACGAGACAATAAGTAGAAAGAAAAAAGTCGATGGAGCAAACAAATCTTGTTGGATTAGCAACGCAAGAAAAAATGAGGACTTAATTGAAGGTACAAGTTCTTTTCTAAATTAGATAGATAGAAATTAATTGAAGGTACAAGTTCTTTTAAATTAGATAGACGGAAATTAATTTTTGTTCTTGAGTCCGGACATTAACCAACGATATTGACGAAAACCATTACATCGAGTAATTTGAATTAATCGCGTTTCCTTTGATTCTATATATCAGTTCTCAAACGAAGCAAAAAAAATCGGCGCGGGCGCTTGAAGACTCGTTTCTTCTTGTTCGCAATAATGGCTACGACAATATAGGATTCATCCGTAAACGAAAAGTAATTTAAAGGTGGGTGTTAGTTTTTTAAGCGAGCTGTTTTACGTTTTTCGTTAGTTATGATCCAAGCTCAAAAGTTCCAAAGGTATGCTAATTTAGCAAGGTTTACTGAGACATCGAAATGTCGATACACTCTATTTAAAAAGTAAACCTAACCACTATCGAACTTAGGTTAACGTTTCAACCATGTTACATGAAGGGGTCCGTGATAATATGGTTTTCTCTTTTTCTTTAGAGATAAACACACGGTCCCTCTCAATGAATACTACGGTTGGGCGCACAAACAACAATTTGGACTTCGCTAGTGAACCGTAAACTCCTCGTCATATATTTACCACCCGCTGAGCAACGAGCTCATTTTTCTTTTTAAACAACTTGCAGGTGCACGAGACTATAAGGAGAAAGAAAAAAGTCGATGGAACAAACACATCTTGCTGGATTAGCAACATAAGAAAATTTGATGACTAAATTGAAGGTACAAGTTCTTTTTAAATTAGATAGACAGAAATTAATTTTTGTTTTTGAGTCCGTACATTAACCAACAATATTGACGAAAACCATTACATCGAGTAATTTGAATTAATCGCGTTTCCTTTGATTCTATATATCAGTTCTCAAACGAAGCAAAAAAAATCGGCGCAGAACGCTTGAAGACTCATTTCTTCTTGTTCTACGATAATGGCTACGGCAAAATAGGATTCATCCGTAAACGAAAAGTAATTTAAAGGTGGGTGTTAGTTTTTTAAACGAGCGCTTTACGTTTTTCGTTAGTTATGATCCAAGCTCAAAAGTTCCAAACGTATGCTAATTTAGCAAGGTTTACTAAGACATCGAAATGTCGATACACTCTAATTAAAAAGTAAACCTAACCACTATCGAACTTAGGTTAACGTTTCAACCTTGTTACATGAAGGGGTCCATGATAATATGGTTTTCTCTCTTTCTTGAGAGATAAACACACGGTCCCTCTCAATGAATACTAAGGTTGGGCGCACAAACAACAATTTGGACTTCGCTAGTGAACCGTAAACTCCTCGTCATCTATTTACCATCCGTTGAGCAATGAGCTCATTTTTCTTTTTAAACAACTTGCAGATGCACGAGACGATAAGTAGAAAGAAAAAAGTCGATGGAGCAAACAAATCTTGTTGGATTAGCAACGCAAGAAAAAATGAGGACTTAATTGAAGGTACAAGTTCTTTTCTAAATTAGATAGATAGAAATTAATTGAAGGTACAAGTTCTTTTAAATTAGATAGACGGAAATTAATTTTTGTTCTTGAGTCCGGACATTAACCAACGATATTGACGAAAACCATTACATCGAGTAATTTGAATTAATCGCGTTTCCTTTGATTCTATATATCGGTTCTCAAACGAAGCAAAAAAAATCGGCGCGAACGCTTGAAGACTCGTTTCTTCTTGTTCTGCAATAATGGCTACGACAATATAGGATTCATCCGTAAACGAAAAGTAATTTAAAGGTGGGTGTTAGTTTTTTAAGCGAGCCGTTTTACGTTTTTCGTTAGTTATGATCCAAGCTCAAAAGTTCCAAAGGTATGCTAATTTAGCAAGGTTTACTGAGACATCGAAATGTCGATACACTCTATTTAAAAAGTAAACCTAACCACTATCGAACTTAGGTTAACGTTTCAACCATGTTACATGAAGGGGTCCGTGATAATATGGTTTTCTCTTTTTCTTTAGAGATAAACACACGGTCCCTCTCAATGAATACTACGGTTGGGCGCACAAACAACAATTTGGACTTCGCTAGTGAACCGTAAACTCCTCGTCATATATTTACCACCCATTGTGAGCAACGAGCTCATTTTTCTTTTTAAACAACTTGCAGGTGCACGAGACTATAAGTAGAAAGAAAAAAGTCGATGGAACAAACACATCTTGCTGGATTAGCAACATAAGAAAATTTGATGACTAAATTGAAGGTACAAGTTCTTTTTAAATTAGATAGACAGAAATTAATTTTTGTTTTTGAGTCCGTACATTAACCAACAATATTGACGAAAACCATTACATCGAGTAATTTGAATTAATCGCGTTTCCTTTGATTCTATATATCAGTTCTCAAACGAAGCAAAAAAAATCGGCGCGGAACGCTTGAAGACTCATTTCTTCTTGTTCTACGATAATGGCTACGGCAAAATAGGATTCATCCGTAAACGAAAAGTAATTTAAAGGTGGGTGTTAGTTTTTTAAACGAGCAGTTTTACGTTTTTCGTTAGTTATGATCCAAGCTCAAAAGTTCCAAACGTATGCTAATTTAGCAAGGTTTACTAAGACATCGAAATGTCGATACACTCTAATTAAAAAGTAAACCTAACCACTATCGAACTTAGGTTAACGTTTCAACCTTGTTACATGAAGGGGTCCATGATAATATGGTTTTCTCTCTTTCTTGAGAGATAAACACACGGTCCCTCTCAATGAATACTAAGGTTGGGCGCACAAACAACAATTTGGACTTCGCTAGTGAACCGTAAACTCCTCGTCATCTATTTACCATCCGTTGAGCAATGAACTCATTTTTCTTTTTAAACAACTTGCAGGTGCACGAGATGATAAGTAGAAAGAAAAAAGTCGATGGAGCAAACAAATCTTGTTGGATTAGCAACGCAAGAAAAAATGAGGACTTAATTGAAAGTACAAGTTCTTTTCTAAATTAGATAGATAGAAATTAATTGAAGGTACAAGTTCTTTTAAATTAGATAGACGGAAATTAATTTTTGTTCTTGAGTCCGTACATTAACCAACGATATTGACGAAAACCATTAGATCGAGTAATTTGAATTAATCGCGTTTCCTTTGATTCTATATATCAGTTCTCAAACGAAGCAAAAAAAATCGGCGCGGAACGCTTGAAGACTCGTTTCTTCTTGTTCTGCAATAATGCCTACGACAATATAGGATTCATCCGTAAACGAAAAGTAATTTAAAGGTGGGTGTTAGTTTTTTAAGCGAGCAGTTTTACGTTTTTCGTTAGTTATGATCCAAGCTCAAAAGTTCCAAAGGTATGCTAATTTAGCAAGGTTTACTGAGACATCGAAATGTCGATACACTCTATTTAAAAAGTAAACCTAACCACTATCGAACTTAGGTTAACGTTTCAACCATGTTACATGAAGGGGTCCGTGATAATATGGTTTTCTCTTTTTCTTGAGAGATAAACACACGGTCCCTCTCAATGAATACTACGGTTGGGCGCACAAACAACAATTTGGACTTCGCTAGTGAACCGTAAACTCCTCGTCATATATTTACCACCCGCTGAGCAACGAGCTCATTTTTTTTTTTAAACAACTTGCAGGTGCACGAGACTATAAGTAGAAAGAAAAAAGTCGATGGAACAAACACATCTTGCTGGATTAGCAACATAAGAAAATTAGATGACTAAATTGAAGGTACAAATTCTTTTTAAATTAGATAGACATAAATTAATTTTTGTTTTTGAGTCCGTACATTAACCAACAATATTGACGAAAACCATTACATCGAGTAATTTGAATTAATCGCGTTTCCTTTGATTCTATATATCAGTTCTCAAACGAAGCAAAAAAAATCGGCGCGGAACGCTTGAAGACTCATTTCTTCTTGTTCTACGATAATGGCTACGGCAAAATAGGATTCATCCGTAAACGAAAAGTAATTTAAAGGTGGGTGTTAGTTTTTTAAACGAGCAGTTTTACGTTTTTCGTTAGTTATGATCCAAGCTCAAAAGTTCCAAAGGTATGCTAATTTAGCAAGGTTTACTAAGACATCGAAATGTCGATACACTCTAATTAAAAAGTAAACCTAACCACTATCGAACTTAGGTTAACGTTTCAACCTTGTTACATGAAGGGGTCCATGATAATATGGTTTTCTCTCTTTCTTGAGAGATAAACACACGGTCCCTCTCAATGAATACTAAGGTTGGGCGCACAAACAACAATTTGGACTTCGCTAGTGAACCGTAAACTCCTCGTCATATATTTACCACCCTCTGAGCAACGAGCTCATTTTTCTTTTTAAACAACTTGCAGGTGCACGAGACTATAAGGAGAAAGAAAAAAGTCGATGGAACAAACACATCTTGCTGGATTAGCAACATAAGAAAATTTGATGACTAAATTGAAGGTACAAGTTCTTTTTAAATTAGATAGACAGAAATTAATTTTTGTTTTTGAGTCCGTACATTAACCAACAATATTGACGAAAACCATTACATCGAGTAATTTGAATTAATCGCGTTTCCTTTGATTCTATATATCAGTTCTCAAACGAAGCAAAAAAAATCGGCGCAGAACGCTTGAAGACTCATTTCTTCTTGTTCTACGATAATGGCTACGGCAAAATAGGATTCATCCGTAAACGAAAAGTAATTTAAAGGTGGGTGTTAGTTTTTTAAACGAGCAGTTTTACGTTTTTCGTTAGTTATGATCCAAGCTCAAAAGTTCCAAACGTATGCTAATTTAGCAAGGTTTACTAAGACATCGAAATGTCGATACACTCTAATTAAAAAGTAAACCTAACCACTATCGAACTTAGGTTAACGTTTCAACCTTGTTACATGAAGGGGTCCATGATAATATGGTTTTCTCTCTTTCTTGAGAGATAAACACACGGTCCCTCTCAATGAATACTAAGGTTGGGCGCACAAACAACAATTTGGACTTCGCTAGTGAACCGTAAACTCCTCGTCATCTATTTACCATCCGTTGAGCAATGAGCTCATTTTTCTTTTTAAACAACTTGCAGGTGCACGAGACGATAAGTAGAAAGAAAAAAGTCGATGGAGCAAACAAATCTTGTTGGATTAGCAACGCAAGAAAAAATGAGGACTTAATTGAAGGTACAAGTTCTTTTCTAAATTAGATAGATAGAAATTAATTGAAGGTACAAGTTCTTTTAAATTAGATAGACGGAAATTAATTTTTGTTCTTGAGTCCGGACATTAACCAACGATATTGACGAAAACCATTACATCGAGTAATTTGAATTAATCGCGTTTCCTTTGATTCTATATATCAGTTCTCAAACGAAGCAAAAAAAATCGGCGCGGAACGCTTGAAGACTCGTTTCTTCTTGTTCTGCAATAATGGCTACGACAATATAGGATTCATCCGTAAACGAAAAGTAATTTAAAGGTGGGTGTTAGTTTTTTAAGCGAGCCGTTTTACGTTTTTCGTTAGTTATGATCCAAGCTCAAAAGTTCCAAAGGTATGCTAATTTAGCAAGGTTTACTGAGACATCGAAATGTCGATACACTCTATTTAAAAAGTAAACCTAACCACTATCGAACTTAGGTTAACGTTTCAACCATGTTACATGAAGGGGTCCGTGATAATATGGTTTTCTCTTTTTCTTTAGAGATAAACACACGGTCCCTCTCAATGAATACTACGGTTGGGCGCACAAACAACAATTTGGACTTCGCTAGTGAACCGTAAACTCCTCGTCATATATTTACCACCCGCTGAGCAACGAGCTCATTTTTCTTTTTAAACAACTTGCAGGTGCACGAGACTATAAGTAGAAAGAAAAAAGTCGATGGAACAAACACATCTTGCTGGATTAGCAACATAAGAAAATTTGATGACTAAATTGAAGGTACAAGTTCTTTTTAAATTAGATAGACAGAAATTAATTTTTGTTTTTGAGTCCGTACATTAACCAACAATATTGACGAAAACCATTACATCGAGTAATTTGAATTAATCGCGTTTCCTTTGATTCTATATATCAGTTCTCAAACGAAGCAAAAAAAATCGGCGCGGAACGCTTGAAGACTCATTTCTTCTTGTTCTACGATAATGGCTACGGCAAAATAGGATTCATCCGTAAACGAAAAGTAATTTAAAGGTGGGTGTTAGTTTTTTAAACGAGCAGTTTTACGTTTTTCGTTAGTTATGATCCAAGCTCAAAAGTTCCAAACGTATGCTAATTTAGCAAGGTTTACTAAGACATCGAAATGTCGATACACTCTAATTAAAAAGTAAACCTAACCACTATCGAACTTAGGTTAACGTTTCAACCTTGTTACATGAAGGGGTCCATGATAATATGGTTTTCTCTCTTTCTTGAGAGATAAACACACGGTCCCTCTCAATGAATACTAAGGTTGGGCGCACAAACAACAATTTGGACTTCGCTAGTGAACCGTAAACTCCTCGTCATCTATTTACCATCCGTTGAGCAATGAGCTCATTTTTCTTTTTAAACAACTTGCAGGTGCACGAGATGATAAGTAGAAAGAAAAAAAGTCGATGGAGCAAACAAATCTTGTTGGATTAGCAACGCAAGAAAAATGAGGACTTAATTGAAAGTACAAGTTCTTTTCTAAATTAGATAGATAGAAATTAATTGAAGGTACAAGTTCTTTTAAATTAGATAGACGGAAATTAATTTTTGTTCTTGAGTCCGTACATTAACCAACGATATTGACGAAAACCATTAGATCGAGTAATTTGAATTAATCGCGTTTCCTTTGATTCTATATATCGGTTCTCAAACGAAGCAAAAAAAATCGGCGCGGGCACGCTTGAAGACTCGTTTCTTCTTGTTCGCAATAATGCCTACGACAATATAGGATTCATCCGTAAACGAAAAGTAATTTAAAGGTGGGTGTTAGTTTTTTAAGCGAGCAGTTTTACGTTTTTCGTTAGTTATGATCCAAGCTCAAAAGTTCCAAAGGTATGCTAATTTAGCAAGGTTTACTGAGACATCGAAATGTCGATACACTCTATTTAAAAAGTAAACCTAACCACTATCGAACTTAGGTTAACGTTTCAACCATGTTACATGAAGGGGTCCGTGATAATATGGTTTTCTCTTTTTCTTGAGAGATAAACACACGGTCCCTCTCAATGAATACTACGGTTGGGCGCACAAACAACAATTTGGACTTCGCTAGTGAACCGTAAACTCCTCGTCATATATTTACCACCCGCTGAGCAACGAGCTCATTTTTTTTTTTAAACAACTTGCAGGTGCACGAGACTATAAGTAGAAAGAAAAAAGTCGATGGAACAAACACATCTTGCTGGATTAGCAACATAAGAAAATTAGATGACTAAATTGAAGGTACAAATTCTTTTTAAATTAGATAGACATAAATTAATTTTTGTTTTTGAGTCCGTACATTAACCAACAATATTGACGAAAACCATTACATCGAGTAATTTGAATTAATCGCGTTTCCTTTGATTCTATATATCAGTTCTCAAACGAAGCAAAAAAAATCGGCGCGGGACGCTTGAAGACTCATTTCTTCTTGTTCTACGATAATGGCTACGGCAAAATAGGATTCATCCGTAAACGAAAAGTAATTTAAAGGTGGGTGTTAGTTTTTTAAACGAGCAGTTTTACGTTTTTCGTTAGTTATGATCCAAGCTCAAAAGTTCCAAAGGTATGCTAATTTAGCAAGGTTTACTAAGACATCGAAATGTCGATACACTCTAATTAAAAAGTAAACCTAACCACTATCGAACTTAGGTTAACGTTTCAACCTTGTTACATGAAGGGGTCCATGATAATATGGTTTTCTCTCTTTCTTGAGAGATAAACACACGGTCCCTCTCAATGAATACTAAGGTTGGGCGCACAAACAACAATTTGGACTTCGCTAGTGAACCGTAAACTCCTCGTCATCTATTTACCATCCGTTAAGCAATGAGCTCATTTTTCTTTTTAAACAACTTGCAGGTGCACGAGACGATAAGTAGAAAGAAAAAAGTCGATGGAGCAAACAAATCTTGTTGGATTAGCAACGCAAGAAAAAATGAGGACTTAATTGAAGGTACAAGTTCTTTTCTAAATTAGATAGATAGAAATTAATTGAAGGTACAAGTTCTTTTAAATTAGATAGACGGAAATTAATTTTTGTTCTTGAGTCCGTACATTAACCAACGATATTGACGAAAACCATTAGATCGAGTAATTTGAATTAATCGTGTTTCCTTTGATTCTACATATCAGTTCTCAAACGAAGCAAAAAAAATCGGCGCGGAACGCTTGAAGACTCGTTTCTTCTTGTTCTGCAATAATGGCTACGACAATATAGGATTCATCCGTAAACGAAAAGTAATTTAAAGGTGGGTGTTAGTTTTTTAAACGAGCAGTTTTACGTTTTTCGTTAGTTATGATCCAAGCTCAAAAGTTCCAAAGGTATGCTAATTTAGCAAGGTTTACTAAGACATCGAAATGTCGATACACTCTATTTAAAAAGTAAACCTAACCACTATCGAACTTAGGTTAACGTTTCAACCTTGTTACATGAAGGGGTCCGTGATAATATGGTTTTCTCTTTTTCTTGAGAGATAAACACACGGTCCCTCTCAATGAATACTACGGTTGGGCGCACAAACAACAATTTGGACTTCGCTAGTGAACTGTAAACTCCTCGCCATATATTTACCACCCGCTGAGCAACGAGCTCATTTTTTTTTTTAAACAACTTGCAGGTGCACGAGACTATAAGTAGAAAGAAAAAAGTCGATGGAACAAACACATCTTGCTGGATTAGCAACATAAGAAAATTTGATGACTAAATTGAAGGTACAAGTTATTTTTAAATTAGATAGACAGAAATTAATTTTTGTTTTTGAGTCCGTACATTAACCAACAATATTGACGAAAACCATTACATCGAGTAATTTGAATTAATCGCGTTTCCTTTGATTCTATATATCAGTTCTCAAACGAAGCAAAAAAAATCGGCGCGGAACGCTTGAAGACTCATTTCTTCTTGTTCTACGATAATGGCTACGGCAAAATAGGATTCATCCGTAAACGAAAAGTAATTTAAAGGTGGGTGTTAGTTTTTAAACGAGCGGTTTTACGTTTTTCGTTAGTTATGATCCAAGCTCAAAAGTTCCAAACGTATGCTAATTTAGCAAGGTTTACTAAGACATCGAAATGTCGATACACTCTAATTAAAAAGTAAACCTAACCACTATCGAACTTAGGTTAACGTTTCAACCTTGTTACATGAAGGGGTCCATGATAATATGGTTTTCTCTCTTTCTTGAGAGATAAACACACGGTCCCTCTCAATGAATACTAAGGTTGGGCGCACAAACAACAATTTGGACTTCGCTAGTGAACCGTAAACTCCTCGTCATCTATTTACCATCCGTTGAGCAATGAGCTCATTTTTCTTTTTAAACAACTTGCAGGTGCACGAGACGATAAGTAGAAAGAAAAAGTCGATGGAGCAAACAAATCTTGTTGGATTAGCAACGCAAGAAAAAATGAGGACTTAATTGAAGGTACAAGTTCTTTTCTAAATTAGATAGATAGAAATTAATTGAAGGTACAAGTTCTTTTAAATTAGATAGACGGAAATTAATTTTTGTTCTTGAGTCCGTACATTAACCAACGATATTGACGAAAACCATTACATCGAGTAATTTGAATTAATCGCGTTTCCTTTGATTCTATATATCAGTTCTCAAACGAAGCAAAAAAAATCGGCGCGGAACGCTTGAAGACTCGTTTCTTCTTGTTTTGCAATAATGGCTACGACAATATAGGATTCATCCGTAAACGAAAAGTAATTTAAAGGTGGGTGTTAGTTTTTTAAGCGAGCAGTTTTACGTTTTTCGTTAGTTATGATCCAAGCTCAAAAGTTCCAAAGGTATGCTAATTTAGCAAGGTTTACTGAGACATCGAAATGTCGATACACTCTATTTAAAAAGTAAACCTAACCACTATCGAACTTAGGTTAACGTTTCAACCATGTTACATGAAGGGGTCCGTGATAATATGGTTTTCTCTTTTTCTTGAGAGATAAACACACGGTCCCTCTCAATGAATACTACGGTTGGGCGCACAAACAACAATTTGGACTTCGCTAGTGATCCGTAAACTCCTCGTCATATATTTACCACCCGCTGAGCAACGAGCTCATTTTTTTTTTTAAACAACTTGCAGGTTCACGAGACGATAAGTAGAAAGAAAAAAGTCGATGGAACAAACACATCATGCTGGATTAGCAACATAAGAAAATTTGATGACTAAATTGAAGGTACAAGTTCTTTTAAATTAGATAGACGGAAATTAATTTTTGTTTTCGAGTCCGTACATTAACCAACGATATTGACGAAAACCATTACATCGAGTAATTTGAATTAATCGCGTTTCCTCTGATTCTATATATCAGTTCTCAAACGAAGCAAAAAAAATCGAGGCGGAACGCTTGAAGACTCGTTTCTTCTTGTTCTGCAATAATGGCTACGACAATATAGGATTCTTTCGTAAACGAAAAGTAATTTAAAGGTGGGTGTTAGGTTTTTAAACGAGCGGTTTTACGTTTTTCGTTAGTTATGATCCAAGCTCAAAAGTTCCAAAGGTATGCTAATTTAGCAAGGTTTACTAAGATATCGAAATGTCGATACACTCTATTTAAAAAGTAAACTTAACCATTATCGAACTTAGGTTAACGTTTCAACCTTGTTACATGAAGGGGTCCGTGATAATATGGTTTTCTCTCTTTCTTGAGAGATAAACACACGGTCCCTCTCAATGAATACAAAGGTTGGGCGCCCAAACAATAATTTGGACTTCGCTAGTGAACCGTAAACTCCTCGTCATCTATTTACAACCCGCTGAGCAACGAGCTCATTTTTTTTTTTAAACAACTTGCAGGTGCACGAAATGATAAGTAGAAAGAAAAAAGTTGATGGAGCAATCACATATTGCTGGATTAGCAACATCACAAAAAATGATGACTAAATTGATGGTACAAGTTCTTTTCTAAATTAGATAGATAGAAATTAATTTTTGTTTTCGAGTCTGACATTAACCAACAATATTGACGAAAACCATTACATCGAGTAATTTGAATTAATCGCGTTTCCTTTGATTCTATATATCAGTTCTCAAAAGAAGCAAAAAAAATCGTCGCGGAACGGTTGAAGACTCGTTTCTTCTTGTTCTGCAACAATGGCTCCAGCAATATAGGATTCATCCGTAAACGAAAAGTAATTTAAAGGTGGGTGTTAGTTTTTTAAACGAGCAGTTTTGCGTTTTTCGTTAGTTATGATCCAAGCTCAAAAGTTCCAAAGTTATGCTAATTTAGCAAGGTTTACTAAGACATCGAAATGTCGATACACTCTATTTAAAAAGTAAACCTAACCACTATCGAACTTAGGTTAACGTTTCAACCTTGTTACATGAAGGGGTTAGTGATAATATGGTTTTCTCTCTTTCTTGAGAGATAAACACACGGTCCCTCTCAATGAATACTAAGGTTGGGCGCACAAATACCAATTTGGACTTCGCTAGTGAACCGTAAACTCCTCGTCATCCATTTACCATCCGCTGAGCAATGAGCTCATTTTTCTTTTTAAACAACTTGCAGGTGCACGAGACGATAGGTAGAAAGAAAAAAGTGGATGGAGCAAACAAATCTTGTTGGATTAGCAACACAAGAAAAAATGAGGACTAAATTGAAGGTACAAGTTCTTTTCTAAATTAGATAGATAGAAATTAATTGAAGGTACAAGTTCTTTTTAAATTAGGTAGACAGAAATTAATTTTTGTTTTTGAGTCCGTCATTAACCAACAATATTGACGAAAACCATTACGTCGAGTAATTTGAATTAATCGCGTTTCCTTTGATTCTATATATCAGTTCTCATACGAAGCAAAAAAAATCGGCGCGGAACGCTTGAAGACTCGTTTCTTCTTGTTCTGCAATAATGGCTACGGCAATATAGGATTCGTCCGTAAACGAAAAGTAATTTAAAGGTGGGTGTTAGTTTTTTAAACGAGCAGTTTTACGTTTTTCGTTAGTTATGATCCAAGCTCAAAAGTTCCAAAGGTATGCTAATTTAGCAAGGTTTACTAAGACATCGAAATGTCGATACACTCTATTTAAAAAGTAAACCTAACCACTATCGAATTCAACCATGTTACATGAAGGTGTCGGCGATAATATGGTTTTCTCTCTTTCTTGAGAGATAAACACACGGTCCCTCTCAAAGAATACTAAGGTTGGGCGCACAAACAACAATTTGGACTTCGCAAGTGAACCGTAAACTCCTCGTCATCTATTTACCACCCGCTGAGCAACGAGCTCATTTTTTGTTTTAAACAACTTGCAGGCGCACGAGACGATAAGTAGAAAGAAAAAAGTTGATGGAGCAAACACGTCTTGCTGGATTAGCAACATAAGAAAAAATGATGACTAAATCGAAGGTACAAGTTCTTTTTAAATTAGATAGACAGAAATTAATATTTGTTTTTGAGTCCGTACATTAACCAACAATATTGACGAAAAACATTACATCGAGTAATTTCAATTAATCGCGTTTCCTTTGATTCTATATATCAGTTCTCAAACGAAGCAAAAAAAATTGGCGCGGAACGCTTGAAGACTCGTTTCTTCTTGTTCTGCAATAATGGCTAGGACAATATAGGATTCGTCCGTAAACGAAAAGTAATTTAAAGGTGGGTGTTAGTTTTTTAAACGAGCAGTTTTACATTTTTCAATAGTTACGATCCAAGCTCAAAAGATCCAAAGGTATGCTAATTTAGCAAGGTTTATTAAGACATCGAAATGTCGATACACTCTATTTAAAAAGTAAACCTAACCACTATCGAACTTAGGTTAACGTTTCAACCTTGTTACATGAAGGGGTCCGTGATAATATGGTTTTCTCTCTTTCTTGAGAGATAAACACACGGTCCCTCTAAATGAATACTAAGGTTGGGCGCAAAAACAACAATTTGGACTTTGCTAGTGAACCATAAACTCCTCGTCAACTATTTGCCACCCGCCGAGCAACGAGCTCATTTTTTTTTTTAAATAACTTGCAGGTGCACGAGACGATAAGTAGAAAGAAAAAAGTCGATGGAGCAAACACATCTTGCTGGATTAGCAACATAAGAAAAAATGATGACTAAATTGAAGGTACAAGTTCTTTTCTAAATTAGAGAGATAGAAATTAATTTTTGTTTTCGAGTCCGTACATTAACCAACAATATTGACGAAAACCATTACATCGAATAATTTGAATTAATCGCATTTCCTTTGATTCTATATATCAGTTCGTTTCTTATTGTTCTGCATTAATGGCTACGACAATATAGGATTCATCCGTTAACGAAAAGTAATTTAAAGGTGGGTGTTAGTTTTTTAAACGAGCAGTTTTACGTTTTTCATTAGTTATGATCCAAGCTCAAAAGTTCCAAAGGTATGCTAATTTAGCAAGGTTTACTAAGACATCGAAATGTCGATACACTCTATTTAAAAAGTAAACCTAACCACTATCGAACTTAGGTTAACGTTTCAACCTTGTTACATGAAGGGGTCCGTGATAATATGGTTTTCTCTTTTTCTTGAGAGATAAACACACGGTCCCTCTCAATGAATACTACGGTTGGGCGCACAAACAACAATTTGGACTTCACTAGTGAACCGTAAACTCCTCGTCATATATTTACCACCCGCTGAGCAACGAGCTCATTTTTTTTTTTAAACAACTTGCAGGTGCACGAGACGATAAGTAGAAAGAAAAAGTCGATGCAAAGAAAACACATCTTCTTTGGATTAGCAACATAAGAAAATATTATGACTAAATTGAAGGTACAAGTTCTTTTCTAAATTAGATAGATAGAAATTAATTTTTGTTTTCGAGTCCGTACATTAACCAACAATATTGACGAAAACCATTACATCGAGTAATTTGAATTAATCGCGTTTCCTTTGATTCTATATATCAGTTCTCAAAAGAAGCAAAAAAAATCGGCGCGGAACGCTTGAAGACTCGTTTCTTCTTGTTCTGCAATAATGGCTACGACAATATAGGATTCATCCGTAAACGAAAAGTAATTTAAAGGTGGGTGTTAGTTTTTTAAACGAGCAGTTTTACGTTTTTCGTTAGTTATGATCCAAGCTCAAAAGTTCCAAAGGTATGCTAATTTAGCAAGGTTTACTAAGACATCGAAATGTCGATACACTCTATTTAAAAAGTAAACCTAACCACTATCGAACTTAGGTTAACGTTTCAACCTTGTTACATGAAGGGGTCCGTGATAATATGATTTTCTCTTTTTCTTGAGAGATAAACACACGGTCCCTCTCAATGAATACTACGGTTGGGCGCACAAACAACAATTTGGACTTCGCTAGTGAACCGTAAACTCCTCGTCATATATTTACCACCCGCTGAGCAACGAGCTCATTTTTTTTTTTAAACAACTTGCAGGTGCACGAGACGATAAGTAGAGAGAAAAAAGTCGATGGAGCAAACACATCTTTCTGGATTAGCAACATAAGAAAAAATGATGACTAAATTGAAGGTACAAGTTCTTTTCTAAATTAGAGAGATAGAAATAAATTGAAGGTACAAGTTCTTTTAAATTAGATAGACAGAAATTAATTTTTGTTTTTGAGTCCGTACATTAACCAACAATATTGACGAAAACCATTACATCGAATAATTTGAATTAATCGCATTTCCTTTGATTCTATATATCAGTTCGTTTCTTCTTGTTCTGCAATAATGGCTACGACAATATAGGATTCATCCGGAAACGAAAAGTAATTTAAAGGTGGGTGTTAGTTTTTTAAACGAGCAGATTTACGTTTTTCATTAGTTATGATCCAAGCTCAAAAGTTCCAAAGGTATGCTAATTTAGCAAGGTTTACTAAGACATCGAAATGTCGATACACTCTATTTAAAAAGTAAACCTAACCACTATCGAACTTAGGTTAACGTTTCAAGCTTGTTACATGAAGGGGTCCGTGATAATATGGTTTTCTCTCTTTCTTGAGAGATAAACACACGGTCCCTCTAAATGAATACTAAGGTTGGGCGCCCAAACAACAATTTGGACTTCGCTAGTGAACCGTAAACTCCTCGTCATCTATTTACCACCCGCTGAGCAACGAGCTCATTTTTTTTTTTTAAACAACTTGCAGGCGCTCGAGACGATAAGTAGTAAGAAAAAAGTTGATGGAGCAAACACATCTTGCTGGATTAGCAACATAAGAAAAAATGATGACTAAATCGAAGGTACAAGTTCTTTTTAAATTAGATAGACAGAAATTAATATTTGTTTTTGAGTCCGTACATTAACCAACAATATTGACGAAAACCATTACATCGAGTAATTTGAATTAATCGCGTTTCCTTTGATTCTATATATCAGTTCTCAAACGAAGCAAAAAAAATCGGCGCGGAACGCTTGAAGACTCGTTTCTTCTCGTTCTGCAATAATGGCTACGGCAAAATAGGATTCATCCTTAAACGAAAAGTAATTTAAAGGTGGGTGTTAGTTTTTTAAACGAGCAGTTTTATGTTTTTCGTTAGTTATGATCCAAGCTCAAAAGTTCCAAAGGTATGCTAATTTAGCAAGGTTTACTAAGACATCGAAATGTCGATACACTCTATTTAAAAAGTAAACCTAACCACTATCGAACTTAGGTTAACGTTTCAACCTTGTTACATGAAGGGGTCCGTGATAATATGGTTTTCTCCCTTTCTTGAGAGATAAACACACGGTCCTTCTCAATGAATACTAAGGTTGGGCGCACAAACAACAATTTGGACTTCGCTAGTGAACCGTAAACTCCTCGTCATCTATTTACCATCTGTTGAGCAATGAGCTCATTTTTCTTTTTAAACAACTTGCAGGTGCACGAGACGATAAGTAGAAAGAAAAAAGTCGATGGAGCAAACAAATCTTGTTGGATTAGCAACGCAAGAAAAAATGAGGACTAAATTGAAGGTACAAGTTCTTTTCTAAATTAGATTAATAGAAATTAATTGAAGGTACAAGTTCTTTTAAATTAGATAGACAGAAATTAATTTTTGTTTTTGAGTCCGTACATTAACCAACAATATTGACGAAAACCATTACATCGAGTAATTTGAATTAATCGCGTTTCCTTTGATTCTATATATAAGTTCTCAAACGAAGCAAAAAAATTCGGCGCGGAACGCTTGAAGACTCGTTTCTTCTTGTTCTGCAATAATGGCTACGACAATATCGGATTCATCCGTAAACGAAAAGTAATTTAAAGGTGGGTGTTAGTTTTTTAAACGAGAAGTTTTACGTTTTTCGTTAGTTATGATCCAAGCTCAAAAGTTTATGCTAATTTAGCAAGGTTTACTGAGACATCGAAATGTCGATACACTCTATTTAAAAAGTAAACCTAACAACTATCGAACTTAGGTTAACGTTTCAACCTTGTTACATGAAGGGGTCCGTGATTATATGGTTTTCACTTTTTCTTGAGAGATAAACACACGGTCCCTCTCAATGAATACTACGGTTGGGCGCACAAACAACAATTTGGACTTCGCTAGTGAACCGTAAACTCCTCGTCATATATTTACCACCCGCTGAGCAACGAGCTCATTTTTTTTTTTAAACAACTTGCAGGTGCACGAGACGATAAGTAGAAAGAAAAAAGTCGATGGAGCAAACACATCTTGCTGGATTAGCAACATAAGAAAATATGATGACTAAATCGAAGGTACAAGTTCTTTTCTAAATTAGATAGATAGAAATTAATTTTAGTTTTCGAGTCCGTACATTAACCAACAATATTGACGAAAACCATTAGATCGAGTAATTTGAATTAATCGCGTTTCCTTTGATTCTATATATCAGTTCTCAAACGAAGCAAAAAAAATCGGCGCGGAACGCTTGAAGACTCGTTTCTTCTTGTTCTGCAATAATGGCTACGACAATATAGGATTCATCCGTAAACGAAAAGTAATTTAAAGGTGGGTGTTAGTTTTTTAAACGAGCAGTTTTACGTTTTTCGTTAGTTATGATCCAAGCTCAAAAGTTCCAAAGGTATGCTAATTTAGCAAGGTTTACTAAGACATCGAAATGTCGATACACTCTATTTAAAAAGTAAACCTAACCACTATCGAACTTAGGTTAACGTTTCAACCTTGTTACATGAAGCGATCCGTGATAATATGGTTTTCTCTCTTTCTTGAGAGATAAACACACGGTCCCTCTCAATGAATACTAAGGTTGGGCGCATAAACAACAATTTGGACTTCGCTAGTGAACCGTAAACTCCTCGTCATCTATTTACCACCCGCTGAGCAACGAGCTCATTTTTTTTTTTAAACAACTCGCAGGTGCACGAGACGATAAGTAGAAAGAAAAAAGTCGATGGAGCAAACACATCTTGCTGGATTAGCAACATAAGAAAAAATGATGACTAAATTGAAGGAACAAGTTCTTTTCTAAATTAGAGAGATAGAAATTAATTTTTGTTTTTGAGTCCGTACATTAACCAACAATATCGACGAAAACCATTACATCGAATAATTTGAATTAATCGCGTTTCGTTTGATTCTATATATCAGTTCGTTGCTACTTGTTCTGCAATAATGGCTAAGACAATATAGGATTCATCCGTAAACGAAAAGTAATTTAAAGGTGGGTGTTAGTTTTTTAAACGAGCAGTTTTACGTTTTTCGTTAGTTATGATCCAAGCTCAAAAGTTCCAAAGGTATGCTAATTTAGCAAGGTTTACTAAGACATCGAAATGTCGATACGCTCTATTTAAAAAGTAAACCTAACCACTATCGAACTTTGGTTAACGTTTCAACCTTGTTACATGAAGGGGTCCGTGATAATATGGTTTTCTCTTTTTCTTGAGAGATAAACACACGGTCCCTCTCAATGAATACTACGGTTGGGCCCACAAACAACAATTTGGACTTCGCTAGTGAACCGTAAACTCCTCGTCATATATTTACCACCCGCTGAGCAACAAGCTCATTTTTTTTTTTAAACAACTTGCAGGTGCACGAGATGATAAGTAGAAAGAAAAAAGTCGATGGAGCAAACACATCTTGCTGGATTAGCAACATAAGAAAATATGATGACTAAATTGAAGGTACAAGTTCTTTTTAAATTAGATAGACAGAAATTAATTTTTGTTTTTGAGTCCGTACATTAACAAACAATATTGACGAAAACCATTACATCGAGTAATTTGAATTAATCGCGTTTCCTTTGATTCTATATATCAGTTCTCAAACGAAGCAAAAAAAATCGGCGCGGAACGCTTGAAGACTCGTTTCTTCTTGTTCTGCAATAATGGCTACGGCAAAATAGGATTCATCCGTAAACGAAAAGTAATTTAAAGGTGGGTGTTAGCTTTTTAAACGAGCAGTTTTACGTTTTTCGTTAGTTATGATCCAAGCTCAAAAGTTCCAAAGGTATGCTAATTTAGCAAGGTTTACTAAGACATCGAAATGTCGATACACTCTATTTAAAAAGTAAACCTAACCACTATCGAACTTAGGTTAACGTTTCAACCTTGTTACATGAAGGGTCCGTGATAATATGGTTTTCTCTCTTTCTTGAGAGATAAACACACGGTCCCTCTCAATGAATACTAAGGTTGGGCGCACAAACAACAATTTGGACTTCGCTAGTGAACCGTAAACTCCTCGTCATCTATTTACCACCCGCTGAGCAACGAGCTCATTTTTTTTTTTTAAACAACTTGCAGGTGCTCGAGACGATAAGTAGAAAGAAAAAAGTTGATGGAGCAAACACATCTTGCTGGATTAGCAACATAAGAAAAAATGATGACTAAATCGAAGGTACAAGTTCTTTTTAAATTAGATAGACAGAAATTAATATTTGTTTTTGAGTCCGTACATTAACCAACAATATTGACAAAAACCATTACATCGAGTAATTTGAATTAATCGCGTTTCCTTTGATTCTATATATCAGTTCTCAAACGAAGCAAAAAAAATTGGCGCAGAACGCTTGAAGACTCGTTTCTTCTAGTTATGCAATAATGGCTACGGCAAAATAGGATTCATCCGTAAACGAAAAGTAATTTAAAGGTGGGTGTTAGTTTTTTAAACGAGCAGTTTTACGTTTTTCGTTAGTTATGATCCAAGCTCAAAAGTTCCAAAGGTATGCTAATTTAGCAAGGTTTACTAAGACATCGAAATGTCGATACACTCTAATTAAAAAGTAAACCTAACCACTATCGAACTTAGGTTAACGTTTCAACCTTGTTACATGAAGGGGTCCATGATAATATGGTTTTCTCTCTTTCTTGAGAGATAAACACACGGTCCCTCTCAATGAATACTAAGGTTGGGCGCACAAACAACAATTTGGACTTCGCTAGTGAACCGTAAACTCCTCGTCATCTATTTACCATCCGTTGAGCAATGAGCTCATTTTTCTTTTTAAACAACTTGCAGGTGCACGAGACGATAAGTAGAAAGAAAAAAGTCAATGGAGCAAACAAATCTTGTTGGATTAGCAACGCAAGAAAAAATGAGGACTTAATTGAAGGTACAAGTTCTTTTCTAAATTAGATAGATAGAAATTAATTGAAGGTACAAGTTCTTTTAAATTAGATAGACGGAAATAAATTTTTGTTCTTGAGTCCGTACATTAACCAACGATATTGACGAAAACCATTAAATCGAGTAATTTGAATTAATCGCGTTTCCTTTGATTCTATATATCAGTTCTCAAACGAAGCAAAAAAAATCGGCGCGGAACGCTTGAAGACTCGTTTCTTCTTGTTCTGCAATAATGGCTACGACAATATAGGATTCATCCGTAAACGAAAAGTAATTTAAAGGTGGGTGTTAGTTTTTTAAGCGAGCAGTTTTACGTTTTTCGTTAGTTATGATCCAAGCTCAAAAGTTCCAAAGGTATGCTAATTTAGCAAGGTTTACTGAGACATCGAAATGTCGATACACTTTATTTAAAAAGTAAACCTAACCACTATCGAACTTAGGTTAACGTTTCAACCATGTTACATGAAGGGGTCCGTGATGATATGGTTTTCTCTTTTTCTTGAGAGATAAACACACGGTCCCTCTCAATGAATACTACGGTTGGGCGCACAAACAACAATTTGGACTTCGCTAGTGAACCGTAAACTCCTCGTCATATATTTACCACCCGCTGAGCAACGAGCTCATTTTTTTTTTAAACAACTTGCAGGTGCACGAGACGATAAGTAGAAAGAAAAAAGTCGATGGAACAAACACATCATGCTGGATTAGCAACATAAGAAAATTTGATGACTAAATTGAAGGTACAAGTTCTTTTAAATTAGATAGACGGAAATTAATTTTTGTTTTCGAGTCCGTACATTAACCAACGATATTGACGAAAACCATTACATCGAGTAATTTGAATTAATCGCGTTTCCTCTGATTCTATATATCAGTTCTCAAACGAAGCAAAAAAAATCGGCGCGGAACGCTTGAAGACTCGTTTCTTCTTGTTCTGCAATAATGGCTACGACAATATAGGATTCTTTCGTAAACGAAAAGTAATTTAAAGGTGGGTGTTAGGTTTTTAAACGAGCGGTTTTACGTTTTTCGTTAGTTATGATCCAAGCTCAAAAGTTCCAAAGGTATGCTAATTTAGCAAGGTTTACTAAGATATCGAAATGTCGATACACTCTATTTAAAAAGTAAACTTAACCATTATCGAACTTAGGTTAACGTTTCAACCTTGTTACATGAAGGGGTCCGTGATAATAAGGTTTTCTCTCTTTCTTGAGAGATAAACACACGGTCCCTCTCAATGAATACAAAGGTTGGGCGCCCAAACAATAACTTGGACTTCGCTAGTGAACCGTAAACTCCTCGTCATCTATTTATAACCCGCTGAGCAACGAGCTCATTTTTTTTTTAAACAACTTGCAGGTGCACGAAACGATAAGTAGAAAGAAAAAAGTTGATGGAGCAATCACATATTGTTGGATTAGCAACATCACAAAAAATGATGACTAAATTGAAGGTACAAGTTCTTTCCTAAATTAGATAGATAGAAATTAATTTTTGTTTTCGAGTCTGACATTAACCAACAATATTGACGAAAACCATTACATCGAGTAATTTGAATTAATCGCGTTTCCTTTGATTCTATATTTCAGTTCTCAAACGAAGCAAAAAAAATCGTCGCGGAACGGTTGAAGACTCGTATCTTCTTGTTCTGCAACAATGGCTCCAGCAATATAGGATTCATCCGTAAACGAAAAGTAATTTAAAGGTGGGTGTTAGTTTTTTAAACGAGCAGTTTTACGTTTTTCGTTAGTTATGATCCAAGCTCAAAAGTTCCAAAGGTATGCTAATTTAGCAAGGTTTACTAAGACATCGAAATGTCGATACACTCTATTTAAAAAGTAAACCTAACCACTATCGAACTTAGGTTAACGTTTCAACCTTGTTACATGAAGGGGTTAGTGATAATATGGTTTTCTCTCTTTCTTGAGAGATAAACACACGGTCCCTCTCAATGAATACTAAGGTTGGGTGCACAAACAACAATTTGGACTTCGCTAGTGAACCGTAAACTCCTCGTCATCCATTTACCATCCGCTGAGCAATGAGCTCATTTTTCTTTTTAAACAACTTGCAGGTGCACGAGACGATAGGTAGAAAGAAAAAAGTGGATGGAGCAAACAAATCTTGTTGGATTAGCAACAAGAGAAAAAATGAGGACTAAATTGAAGGTACAAGTTCTTTTCTAAATTAGATAGATAGAAATTAATTGAAGGTACAAGTTCTTTTTAAATTAGATAGACAGAAATTAATTTTTGTTTTTGAGTCCGTCATTAACCAACAATATTGACGAAAACCATTACGTCGAGTAATTTGAATTAATCGCGTTTCCTTTGATTCTATATATCAGTTCTCATACGAAGCAAAAAAAATCGGCGCGGAACGCTTGAAGACTCGTTTCTTCTTGTTCTGCAATAATGGCTACGGCAATATAGGATTCGTCCGTAAACGAAAAGTAATTTAAAGGTGGGTGTTAGTTTTTTAAACGAGCAGTTTTACGTTTTTCGTTAGTTATGATCCAAGCTCAAAAGTTCCAAAGGTATGCTAATTTAGCAAGGTTTACTAAGACATCGAAATGTCGATACACTCTATTTAAAAAGTAAACCTAACCACTATCGAACTTAGGTTAACGTTTCAACCTTGTTACATGAAGGGGTCCGTGATAATATGGTTTTCTCCCTTTCTTGAGAGATAAACACACGGTCCTTCTCAATGAATACTAAGGTTGGGCGCACAAACAACAATTTGGACTTCGTTAGTGAACCGTAAACTCCTCGTCATCTATTTACCATCCGTTGAGCAATGAGCTCATTTTTCTTTTTAAACAACTTGCAGGTGCACGAGACGATAAGTAGAAAGAATAAAGTCGATGGAGCAAACAAATCTTGTTGGATTAGCAACGCAAGAAAAAATGAGGACTAAATTGAAGGTACAAGTTCTTTTCTAAATTAGATTAATAGAAATTAATTGAAGGTACAAGTTCTTTTAAATTAGATAGACAGAAATTAATTTTTGTTTTTGAGTCCGTACATTAACCAACAATATTGACGAAAACCATTACATCGAGTAATTTGAATTAATCGCGTTTCCTTTGATTCTATATATAAGTTCTCAAACGAAGCAAAAAAATTCGGCGCGGAATGCTTTAAGACTCGTTTCTTCTTGTTCTGCAATAATGGTTACGACAATATAGGATTCATCCGTAAACGAAAAGTAATTTAAAGGTGGGTGTTAGTTTTTTAAACGAGAAGTTTTACGTTTTTCGTTAGTTATGATCCAAGCTCAAAAGTTTCAAAGGTATGCTAATTTAGCAAGGTTTACTGAGACATCGAAATGTCGATACACTCTATTTAAAAAGTAAACCTAACAACTATCGAACTTAGGTTAACGTTTCAACCTTGTTACATTAAGGGGTCCGTGATAATATGGTTTTCACTTTTTCTTGAGAGATAAACACACGGTCCCTCTCAATGAATACTACGGTTGGGCGCACAAACAACAATTTGGACTTCGCTAGTGAACCGTAAACTCCTCGTCATATATTTACCACCGGCTGAGCAACGAGCTCATTTTTTTTTTTAAACAACTTGCAGGTGCACGAGACGATAAGTAGAAAGAAAAAAGTCGATGGAGCAAACACATCTTGCTGGATTAGCAACATAAGAAAATATGATGACTAAATCGAAGGTACAAGTTCTTTTCTAAATTAGATATATAAAAATTAATTTTAGTTTTCGAGTCCGTACATTAACCAACAATATTGACGAAAACCATTACATCGAGTAATTTGAATTAATCGCGTTTCCTTTGATTCTATATATCAGTTCTCAAACGAAGCAAAAAAAATCGGCGCGGAACGCTTGAAGACTCGTTTCTTCTTGTTCTGCAATAATGGCTACGACAATATAGGATTCATCCGTAAACGAAAAGTAATTTAAAGGTGGGTGTTAGTTTTTTGAACGAGCAGTTTTACGTTTTTCGTTAGTTATGATCCAAGCTCAAAAGTTCCAAAGGTATGCTAATTTAGCAAGGTTTACTAAGACATCGAAATGTCGATACACTCTATTTAAAAAGTAAACCTAACCACTATCGAACTTAGGTTAACGTTTCAACCTTGTTACATGAAGGGATCCGTGATAATATGGTTTTCTCTCTTTCTTGAGAGATAAACACACGGTCCCTCTCAATGAATACTAAGGTTGGGCGCACAAACAACAATTTGGACTTCGCTAGTGAACCGTAAACTCCTCGTCATCTATTTACCACCCGCTGAGCAACGAGCTCATTTTTTTTTTTAAACAACTCGCAGGTGCACGAGACGATAAGTAGAAAGAAAAAAGTCGATGGAGCAAACACATCTTGCTGGATTAGCAACATAAGAAAAAATGATGACTAAATTGAAGGTACAAGTTCTTTTCTAAATTAGAGAGATAGAAATTAATTTTTGTTTTCGAGTCCGTACATTAACTAACAATATCGACGAAAACCATTACATCAGATAATTTGAATTAATCGCGTTTCGTTTGATTCTATATATCAGTTCGTTGCTACTTGTTCTGCAATAATGGCTACGACAATATAGGATTCATCCGTAAACGAAAAGTAATTTAAAGGTGGGTGTTAGTTTTTTAAACGAGCAGTTTTACATTTTTCGTTAGTTATGATCCAAGCTCAAAAGTTCCAAAGGTATGCTAATTTAGCAAGGTTTACTAAGACATCGAAATGTCGATACACTCTATTTAAAAAGTAAACCTAACCACTATCGAACTTAGGTTAACGTTTCAACCTTGTTACATGAAGGGGTCCGTGATAATATGGTTTTCTCTCTTTCTTGAGAGAAACACACGGTCCCTCTAAATGAATACTAAGGTTGGGCGCACAAACAACAATTTGGACTTCGCTAGTGAACAGTAAACTCCTCGTCATCTATTTACCACCCACTGAGCAACGAGCTCATATTTTTTTTTAAACAACTTGCAGGCGCTCGAGACGATAAGTGGAAAGAAAAAAGTTGATGGAGCAAACACATCTTGCTGGATTAGCAACATAAGAAAAAATGATGACTAAATCGAAGGTACAAGTTCTTTTTAAATTAGATAGACAGAAATTAATATTTGTTTTTGAGTCCGTACATTAACCAACAATATTGACAAAAACCATTACATCGAGTAATTTGAATTAATCGCGTTTCCTTTGATTCTATATATCAGTTCTCAAACGAAGCAAAAAAAATCGGCGCAGAACGCTTGAAGACTCGTTTCTTCTAGTTATGCAATAATGGCTACGGCAAAATAGGATTCATCCGTAAACGAAAAGTAATTTAAAGGTGGGTGTTAGTTTTTTAAACGAGCAGTTTTACGTTTTTCGTTAGTTATGATCCAAGCTCAAAAGTTCCAAAGGTATGCTAATTTAGCAAGGTTTACTAAGACATCGAAATGTCGATACACTCTATTTAAAAAGTAAACCTAACCACTATCGAACTTAGGTTAACGTTTCAACCTTGTTACATGAAGGGGTTAGTGATAATATGATTTTCTCTCTTTCGTGGAGATAAACACACGGTCCCTCTCAATGAATACTAAGGTTGGGCGTACAAACAACAATTTGGACTTCGCTAGTGAACCGTAAACTCCTCGTCATCTATTTACCATCCGCTAAGCAAGGACCTCATTTTTCTTTTTAAACAACTTGCAGGTGCGCGAGACGATAAGTAGAAAGAAAAAAGTCGATGGAGCAAACAAATCTTGTTGGATTAGCAACAGAAGAAAAAATGAGGACTAAATTGAAGGTACAAGTTCTTTTCTAAATTAGATAGATAGAAATTAATCGAAGGTACAAGTTCTTTTTAAATTAGATAGATAGAAATTAATTTTTGTTTATGAGTCCGTACATTAACCAACAATATTGACAAAAACCATTACATCGAGTAATTTGAATTAATCGCGTTTCCTTTGATTCTATATATCAGTTCTCAAACGAAGCAAAAAAAATCGGCGCAGAACGCTTGAAGACTCGTTTCTTCTAGTTCTCAATAATAACTACGGCAAAATAGGATTCATCCGTAAATGAAAAGTAATTTAAAGGTGGGTGTTAGTTATTTAAACGAGCGCTTTACGTTTTTCGTTAGTTATGATCCAAGCTCAAAAGTTCCAAAGGTATGCTAATTTAGCAAGGTTTACTAAGACATCGAAATGTCGATACACTCAATTTAAAAAGTAAACCTAACCACTATCGAACTAAGGTTAACGTTTCAACCTTGTTACATGAAGGGATCCGTGATAATATGGTTTTCTCTCTTTCTTGAGAGATAAACACACGGTCCCTCTCAATGAATACTAAGGTTGGGCGCACAAACAACAATTTGGACTTCGCTAGTGAACCGTAAACTCCTCGTCATATATTTACCACCCGCTGAGCAACGAGCTCATTTTTTTTTTTAAACAACTTGCAGGTGCACGAGACGATAAGTAGAAAGAAAAAAGTCGATGGAGCAAACAAATCTTGTTTGATTAGCAACACAAGAAAAAATGAGGACTAAATTGAAGGTACAAGTTCTTTTCTAAATTAGATAGATAGAAATTGATTGAAGGTACAAGTTCTTTTTAAATAAGATAGATAGAAATTAATTTTTGTTTTTGAGTCCGTACATTAACCAACAATATTGACGAAAACCATTACATCGAGTAATTTGAATTAATCGCGTTTCCTTTGATTATATATTTCAGTTCTCAAACGAAGCAAAAAAAATCGGCGCGGAACGCTTGAAGACTCGTTTCTTCTTGTTCTGCAATAATGGCTACGACAATATAGGATTCATCCGTAAACGAAAAGTAATTTAAAGGTGGGTGTTAGTTTTTTAAACGAGCAGTTTTACGTTTTTCGTTAGTTATGATCCAAGCTCAAAAGTTCCAAAGGTATGCTAATTTAGCAAGGTTTACTAAGACATCGAAATGTCGATACACTCTATTTAAAAAGTAAACCTAACCACTATCGAACTTAGGTTAACGTTTCAACCTTGTTACATGAAGGGATCCGTGATAATATGGTTTTCTCTCTTTCTTGAGAGATAAACACACGGTCCCTCTCAATGAATACTAAGGTTGGGCGCACAAACAACAATTTGGACTTCGCTAGTGAACCGTAAACTCCTCGTCATCTATTTACCACCCGCTGAGCAACGAGCTCATTTTTTTTAAAACAACTTGCAAGTGCACGAGACGATAAGTAGAAAGAAAAAAGTCGATGGAGCAAACACATCTTCTTTGGATTAGCAACATAAGAAAAAATGATGACTAAATTGAAGGTACAAGTTCTTTTCTAAATTAGAGAGATAGAAATTAATTTTTGTTTTCGAGTCCGTACATTAACTAACAATATCGACGAAAACCATTACATCGAGATAATTTGAATTAATCGCGTTTCGTTTGATTCTATATATCGATTCGTTGCTACTTGTTACGCAATAATGGCTACGACAATATAGGATTCATCCGTAAACGAAAAGTAATTTAAAGGTGGGTGTTAGTTTTTTAAACGAGCGCTTTACATTTTTCGTTAGTTATGATCCAAGCTCAAAAGTTCCAAAGGTATGCTAATTTAGCAAGGTTTACTAAGACATCGAAATGTCGATACACTCTATTTAAAAAGTAAACCTAACCACTATCGAACTTAGGTTAACGTTTCAACCTTGTTACATGAAGGGGTCCGTGATAATATGGTTTTCTCTCTTTCTTGAGAGAAACACACGGTCCCTCTAAATGAATACTAAGGTTGGGCGCACAAACAACAATTTGGACTTCGCTAGTGAACGGATAAACTCCTCGTCATCTATTTACCACCCACCGAGCAACGAGCTCATATTTTTTTAAACAACTTGCAAAGCGCTCGAGACGATAAGTGGAAAGAAAAAAGTTGATGGAGCAAACACATCTTGCTGGATTAGCAACATAAGAAAAAATGATGACTAAATCGAAGGTACAAGTTCTTTTTAAATTAGATAGACAGAAATTAATATTTGTTTTTGAGTCCGTACATTAACCAACAATATTGACAAAAACCATTACATCGAGTAATTTGAATTAATCGCGTTTCCTTTGATTCTATATATCAGTTCTCAAACGAAGCAAAAAAAATCGGCGCAGAACGCTTGAAGACTCGTTTCTTCTAGTTATGCAATAATGGCTACGGCAAAATAGGATTCATCCGTAAACGAAAAGTAATTTAAAGGTGGGTGTTAGTTTTTTAAACGAGCAGTTTTACGTTTTTCGTTAGTTATGATCCAAGCTCAAAAGTTCCAAAGGTATGCTAATTTAGCAAGGTTTACTAAGACATCGAAATGTCGATACACTCTATTTAAAAAGTAAACCTAACCACTATCGAACTTAGGTTAACGTTTCAACCTTGTTACATGAAGGGATCCGTGATAATATGGTTTTCTCTCTTTCTTGAGAGATAAACACACGGTCCCTCTCAATGAATACTAAGGTTGGGCGCACAAACAACAATTTGGACTTCGCTAGTGATCCGTAAACTCCTCGTCATCTATTTACCACCCGCTGAGCAACGAGCTCATTTTTTTTTTTAAACAACTCGCAGGTGCACGAGACGACAAGTAGAAAGAAAAAAGTCGATGGAGCAAACACATCTTGCTGGATTAGCAACATAAGAAAAAATGATGACTAAACTGAAGGTACAAGTTCTTTTCTAAATTAGAGAGATAGAAATTAATTTTTGTTTTCGAGTCCGTACATTAACCAACAATATTGACGAAAACCATTACATCGAGTAATTTGAATTAATCGCGTTTCCTTTGATTCTATATATCAGTTCTCAAACGAAGCAAAAAAAATCGGCGCGGAACGCTTGAAGACTCGTTTCTTCTCGTTCTGCAATAATGGCTACGGCAAAATAGGATTCATCCGTAGACGAAAAGTAATTTAAAGGTGGGTGTTAGTTTTTTAAACGAGCAGTTTTACGTTTTTCGTTAGTTATGATCCAGGCTCAAAAGTTCCAAAGGTATGCTAATTTAGCAAGGTTTGCTAAGACATCGAAATGTCGATACACTCTATTTAAAAAGTAAACCTAACCACTATCGAACTTAGGTTAACGTTTCAACCTTGTCACATGAAGGGGTCCGTGATAATATGGTTTTCTCTCTTTCTTGAGAGATAAACACACGGTCCTTCTCAATGAATACTAAGGTTGGGCGCACAAACAACAATTTGGACTTCGCTAGTGAACCGTAAACTCCTCGTCATCTATTTACCATCCGTTGAGCAATGAGCTCATTTTTCTTTTTAAACAACTTGCTGGTGCACGAGACGATAAGTAGAAAGAAAAAAGTCGATGGAGCAAACAAATCTCGTTGGATTAGCAACGCAAGAAAAAATGAGGACTAAATTGAAGGTACAAGTTCTTTTCTAAATTAGATTAATAGAAATTAATTGACGGTACAAGTTCTTTTAAATTAGATAGACGGAAATTAATTTTTGTTTTTGAGTCCGTACATTAACCAACAATATTGACGAAAACCATTACATCGAGTAATTTGAATTAATCGTGTTTCCTTTGATTCTATATATAAGTTCTCAAACGAAGCAAAAAAAATCGGCGCGGAACGCTTGAAGACTCGTTTATTCTTGTTCTGCAATAATGGCTACGACAATATAGGATTCATCCGTAAACGAAAAGTAATTTAAAGGTGGGTGTTAGTTTTTTAAATGAGCAGCTTTACGTTTTTCGTTCGTTATGATCCAAGCTCAAAAGTTCCAAAGGTATGCTAATTTAGCAAGGTTTACTGAGACATCGAAATGTCGATACACTCTATTTAAAAAGTAAACCTAACAACTATCAAACTTAGGTTAACGTTTCAACCTTGTTACATGAAGGGGTCCGTGATAATATGGTTTTCACTTTTTCTTGAGAGATAAACACACGGTCCCTCTCAATGAATACTACGGTTGGGCGCACGAACAACAATTTCTACTTCGCTAGTGAACCGTAAACTCCTCGTCATATATTTACCACCCGCTGAGCAACGAGCTCATTTTTTTTTTAAACAACTTGCAGGTGCACGAGACGATAAGTAGAAAGAAAAAAGTCGATGGAGCAAACACATCTTGCTGGATTAGCAACATAAGAAAATATGATAACTAAATTGAAGGTACAAGTTCTTTTTAAATTAGATAGACAGAAATTATTTTTTGTTTTTGAGTCCGTACATTAACCAACAATATTGACGAAAACCATTACATCGAGTAATTTGAATTAATCGCGTTTCCTTTGATTCTATATATCAGTTCTCAAACGAAGCAAAAAAAATCGGCGCGGGCGCTTGAAGACTCGTTTCTTCTTGTTCTGCAATAATGGCTACGACAATATAGGATTCATCCGTAAACGAAAAGTAATTTAAAGGTGGGTGTTAGTTTTTCAAAAGAGCTGTTTTACGTTTTTCGTTAGTTATGATCCAAGCTCAAAAGTTCCAAAGGTATGCTAATTTAGCAAGGTTTACTAAGACATCGAAATGTCGATACACTATATTTAAAAAGTAAACCTAACCACTATCGAACTTAGGTTAACGTTTCAACCTTGTTACATGAAGGGGTTAGTGATAATATGGTTTTCTCTCTTTCTTGAGAGATAAACACACGGTCCCTCTCAATGAATATTAAGGTTGGGCGCACAAACAATAATTTGTACTTCGCTAGTGAACCGTAAACTCCTCGCCATCTATTTACCATCCACTGAGCAACGAGCTCATTTTCCTTTTTAAACAACTTGCAGGTGCACGAGACGATAAGTAGAAAGAAAAAAGTCGATGGAGCAAACAAATCTTGTTTGATTAGCAACACAAGAAAAAATGAGGACTAAATTGAAGGTACAAGTTCTTTTCTAAATTAGATAGATAGAAATTGATTGAAGGTACAAGTTCTTTTTAAATAAGATAGATAGAAATTAATTTTTGTTTTTGAGTCCGTACATTAACCAACAATATTGACGAAAACCATTACATCGAGTAATTTGAATTAATCGCGTTTCCTTTGATTATATATTTCAGTTCTCAAACGAAGCAAAAAAAATCGGCGCGGGCGCTTGAAGACTCGTTTCTTCTTGTTACGCAATAATGGCTACGACAATATAGGATTCATCCGTAAACGAAAAGTAATTTAAAGGTGGGTGTTAGTTTTTTAAACGAGCAGTTTTACGTTTTTCGTTAGTTATGATCCAAGCTCAAAAGTTCCAAAGGTATGCTAATTTAGCAAGGTTTACTAAGACATCGAAATGTCGATACACTCTATTTAAAAAGTAAACCTAACCACTATCGAACTTAGGTTAACGTATCAACCTTGTTACATGAAGGGGTCCGTGATAATATGGTTTTCTTTCTTTCTTGAGAGATAAACACACGGTCCCTCTCAATGAATACTAAGGTTGGGCCACAAACAACAATTTGGACTTCGCTAGTGAACCGTAAACTACTCGTCATCTATTTACCACCCGCTGAGCAACGAGCTCATTTTTTTTTTTTAAACAACTTGCAGGTGCACGAGACGATAAGTAGAGAGAAAAAAGTCGATGGAGCAAACACATCTTGCTGGATTAGCAACATAAGAAAAAATGATGACTAAATTGAAGGTACAACTTCTTTTCTAAATTAGAGAGATAGAAATTAATTTTTGTTTTCGAGTCCGTACATTAACCAACAATATTGACAAACACCATTACTTCGAATAATTTGAATTAATCGCATTTCCTTTGATTCTATATATCAGTTCGTTTCTTCTTGTTCTGCAATAATGGCTACGACAATATAGGATTCATCCGTAAATGAAAAGTAATTTAAAGGTGGGTGTTAGTTTTTTAAACGAGCAGTTTTATGTTTTTCGTTAGTTATGATCCAAGCTCAAAAGTTCCAAAGGTATGCTAATTTAGCAAGGTTTACTAGGACATCGAAATGTCGATACACTCTATTTAAAAAGTAAACCTAACCACTATCGAACTTAGGTTAACGTTTCAACCTTGTTACATGAAGGGGTCCGTGATAATATGGTTTTCTCTCTTTCTTGAGAGATAAATACACGGTCCCTCTAAATGAATACTAAGGTTGGGCGCACAAACAACAATTTGGACTTCGCTAGTGAACCGTAGACTCCTCGTCATCTATTTACCACCCGCTGAGCAACGAGCTCATTTTTTTTTTTTAAACAACTAGCAAGCGCTCGAGACGATAAGTAGAAAGAAAAAAGTTGATGGAGCAAACACATCTTGCTGGATTAGCAACATAAGAAAAAATGATGACTAAATCGAAGGTACAAGTTCTTTTTAAATTAGATAGACAGAAATTAATATTTGTTTTTGAGTCCGTACATTAACCAACAATATTGACAAAAATCATTACATCGAGTAATTTGAATTAATCGCGTTTCCTTTGATTCTATATTTCAGTTCTCAAACGAAGCAAAAAAAATCGTCGCGGAACGCTTGAAGACTCGTTTCTTCTTGTTACTCCGCAACAATGGCTCCGGCAATATAGGATTCATCCGTAAACGAAAAGTAATTTAAAGGTGGGTACGAGTTTTTTAAACGAGCAGTTTTACGTTTTTCGTTAGTTATGATCCAAGCTCAAAAGTTCCAAAGGTATACTAATTTAGCAAGGTTTATAAGACATGGAAATGTCGATACACTATATTTAAAAAGTAAACCTAACCACTATCGAACTTAGGTTAACGTTTCAACCTTGTTACATGAAGGGGTTAGTGATAATATGGTTTTCTCTCTTTCTTGAGAGATAAACACACGGTCCCTCTCAATGAATACTAAGGTTGGGCGCACAAACAATAATTTGGACTTCGCTAGTGAACCGTAAACTCCTCGCCATCTATTTACCATCCGCTGAGCAACGAGCTCATTTTTCTTTTTAAACAACTTGCAGGTGCACGAGACGATAAGTAGAAAGAAAAAAGTCGATGGAGCAAACAAATCTTGTTTGATTAGCAACACAAGAAAAAATGAGGACTAAATTGAAGGTACAAGTTCTTTTCTAAATTAGATAGATAGAAATTGATTGAAGGTACAAGTTCTTTTTAAATTAGATAGATAGAAATTAATTTTTGTTTTTGAGTCCGTACATTAACCAACAATATTGACGAAAACCATTACATCGAGTAATTTGAATTTATCGCGTTTCCTTTGATTCTATATTTCAGTTCTCAAACGAAGCAAAAAAAATCGGCGCGGAACGCTTGAAGACTCGTTTCTTCTTGTTCTGCAATAATGGCTACGACAATATAGGATTCATCCGTAAACGAAAAGTAATTTAAAGGTGGGTGTTAGTTTTTTAAACGAGCAGTTTTACGTTTTTCGTTAGTTATGATCCGAGCTCAAAAGTTCCAAAGGTATGCTAATTTAGCAAGGTTTACTAAGACATCGAAATGTCGATACACTCTATTTAAAAAGTAAACCTAACCACTATCGAACTATGGTTAACGTTTCAACCTTGTTACATGAAGGGGTCCGTGATAATATGGTTTTCTCTCTTTCTTGAGAGATAAACACACGGTCCCTCTCAATGAATACTAAGGTTGGGCCACAAACAACAATTTGGACTTCGCTAGTGAACCGTAAACTACTCGTCATCTATTTACCACCCGCTGAGCAACGAGCTCATTTTTTTTTTTTAAACAACTTGCAGGTGCACGAGACGATAAGTAGAGAGAAAAAAGTCGATGGAGCAAACACATCTTGCTGGATTAGCAACATAAGAAAAAATGATGACAAAATTGAAGGTACAACTTCTTTTCTAAATTAGAGAGATAGAAATTAATTTTTGTTTTCGAGTCCGTACATTAACCAACAATATTGACAAAAACCATTACTTCGAATAATTTGAATTAATCGCATTTCCTTTGATTCTATATATCAGTTCGTTTCTTCTTGTTCTGCAATAATGGCTACGACAATATAGGATTCATCCGTAAATGAAAAGTAATTTAAAGGTGGGTGTTAGTTTTTTAAACGAGCAGTTTTACGTTTTTCGTTAGTTATGATCCAAGCTCAAAAGTTCCAAAGGTATGCTAATTTAGCAAGGTTTACTAGGACATCGAAATGTCGATACACTCTATTTAAAAAGTAAACCTAACCACTATCGAACTTAGGTTAACGTTTCAACCTTGTTACATGAAGGGGTCCGTGATAATATGGTTTTCTCTCTTTCTTGAGAGATAAACACACGGTCCCTCTAAATGAATACTAAGGTTGGGCGCACAAACAACAATTTGGACTTCGCTAGTGAACCGTAAACTCCTCGTCATCTATTTACCACCCGCTGAGCAACGAGCTCATTTTTTTTTTTTAAACAACTTGCAGGCGCTCGAGACGATAAGTAGAAAGAAAAAAGTTGATGGAGCAAACACATCTTGCTGGATTAGCAACATAAGAAAAAATGATGACTAAATCGAAGGTACAAGTTCTTTTTAAATTAGATAGACATAAATTAATATTTGTTTTTGAGTCCGTACATTAACCAACAATATTGACAAAAATCATTACATCGAGTAATTTGAATTAATCGCGTTTCCTTTGATTCTATATTTCAGTTCTCAAACGAAGCAAAAAAAATCGTCGCGGAACGCTTGAAGACTCGTTTCTTCTTGTTCTGCAACAATGGCTCCGGCAATATAGGATTCATCCGTAAACGAAAAGTAATTTAAAGGTGGGTGCGAGTTTTTTAAACGAGCAGTTTTACATTTTTCGTTAGTTATGATCCAAGCTCAAAAGTTCCAAAGGTATACTAATTTAGCAAGGTTTATAAGACATGGAAATGTCGATACACTATATTTAAAAAGTAAACCTAACCACTATCGAACTTAGGTTAACGTTTCAACCTTGTTACATGAAGGGGTTAGTGATAATATGGTTTTCTCTCTTTCTTAAGAGATAAACACACGGTCCCTCTCAATGAATACTAAGGTTGGGCGCACAAACAATAATTTGGACTTCGCTAGTGAACCGTAAACTCCTCGCCATCTATTTACCATCCGCTGAGCAACGAGCTCATTTTTCTTTTTAAACAACTTGCAGGTGCACGAGACGATAAGTAGAAAGAAAAAAGTCGATGGAGCAAACAAATCTTGTTTGATTAGCAACACAAGAAAAAATGAGGACTAAATTGAAGGTACAAGTTCTTTTCTAAATTAGATAGATAGAAATTGATTGAAGGTACAAGTTCTTTTTAAATTAGATAGATAGAAATTAATTTTTGTTTTTTAGTCCGTACATTAACCAACAATATTGACAAAAACCATTACTTCGAATAATTTGAATTAATCGCATTTCCTTTAATTCTATATATCAGTTCGTTTCTTCTTGTTCTGCAATAATGGCTACGACAATATAGGATTCATCCGTAAACGAAAAGTAATTTAAAGGTGGGTGTTAGTTTTTTAAACGAGCAGTTTTACGTTTTTCGTTAGTTATGATCCAAGCTCAAAAGTTCCAAAGGTATGCTAATTTAGCAAGGTTTACTAAGAAATCGAAATGTCGATACACTCTATTTAAAAAGTAAACCTAACCACTATCGAACTATGGTTAACGTTTCAACCTTGTTACATGAAGGGGTTAGTGATAATATGGTTTTCTCTCTTTCTTGAGAGATAAACACACGGTCCCTCTAAATGAATACTAAGGTTGGGCGCACAAACAACAATTTGGACTTCGCTAGTGAACCGTAGACTCCTCGTCATCTATTTACCACCCGCTGAGCAACGAGCTCATTTTTTTTTTTTAAACAACTTGCAGGCGCTCGAGACGATAAGTAGAAAGAAAAAAGTTGATGGAGCAAACACATCTTCTTTGGATTAGCAACATAAGAAAAAATGATGACTAAATCGAAGGTACAAGTTCTTTTTAAATTAGATAGACAGAAATTAATATTTGTTTTTGAGTCCGTACATTAACCAACAATATTGACAAAAACCATTAGATCTAGTAATTTGAATTAATCGCGTTTCCTTTGATTCTATATATCAGTTCTCAAACGAAGCAAAAAAAATCGGCGCAGAACGCTTGAAGACTCGTTTCTTCTACTTCAGTAATAATGGCTACGGCAAAATAGGATTCATCCGTAAATGAAAAGTAATTTAAAGGTGGGTGTTAGTTTTTTAAACGAGCAGTTTTACGTTTTTCGTTAGTTATGATCCAAGCTCAAAAGTTCCAAAGGTATGCTAATTTAGCAAGGTTTACTAAGACATCGAAATGTCGATACACTCTATTTAAAAAGTAAACCTAACCACTATCGAACTTAGGTTAACGTTTCAACCTTGTTACATGAAGGGGTCCGTGATAATATGGTTTTCTCTTTTTCTTGAGAGATAAACACACGGTCCCTCTCAATGAATACTACGGTTGGGCGGACAAACAACAATTTGGACTTCGCTAGTGAACCGTAAACTCCTCGTCATATATTTACCACCCGCTGAGCAACGAGCTCATTTTTTTTTTTAAACAACTTGCAGGTGCACGAGACGATAAGTAGAAAGAAAAAAGTCGATGGAGCAAACACATCTTGCTGGATTAGCAACATAAGAAAATATGATAACAAAATTGAAGGTACAAGTTCTTTTTAAATTAGATAGACAGACATTATTTTTTGTTTTTGAGTCCGTACATTAGCCAACAATATTGACGAAAAAAATTACATCGAGTAATTTGAATTAATCGCGTTTCCTTTGATTCTATATATCAGTTCTCAAACGAAGCAAAAAAAATCGGCGCGGAACGCTTGAAGACTCGTTTCTTCTTGTTCTGCAATAATGGCTACGGCAAAATAGGATTCATCCGTAAACGAAAAGTAATTTAAAGGTGGGTGTTAGTTTTTTAAACGAGCAGTTTTACGTTTTTCGTTAGTTATGATCCAAGCTCAAAAGTTCCAAAGGTATGCTAATTTAGCAAGGTTTACTAAGACATCGAAATGTCGATACACTCTATTTAAAAAGTAAACCTAACCACTATCGAACTTAGGTTAACGTTTCAACCTTGTTACATGAAGGGGTCCGTGATAATATGGTTTTCTCTCTTTCTTGAGAGATAAACACACGGTCCCTCTCAATGAATACTAAGGTTGGGCGCACAAACAACAATTTGGACTTCGCTAGTGAGCCGTAAACTCCTCGTCATCTATTTACCACCCGTGAGCAACGAGCTCATTTTTTTTTTTTTTAAACAACTTGCGGGTGCACGAGACGATAAGTAGAGAGAAAAAGTCGATGGAGCAAACACATCTTCTTTGGATTAGCAACATAAGAAAAAATGATGACTAAATTGAAGGTACAACTTCTTTTCTAAATTAGAGAGATAGAAATTAATTTTTGTTTTCGAGTCCGTACATTAACCAATAATATTGACGAAAACCATTACTTCGAATAATTTGAATTAATCGCATTTCCTTTGATTCTATATATCAGTTCGTTTCTTCTTGTTCTGCAATAATGGCTACGAAAATATAGGATTCATCCGTAAACGAAAAGTAATTTAAAGGTGGGTGTTTGTTTTTTAAACGAGCAGTTTTACGTTTTTCTTTAGTTATGATCCAAGCTCAAAAGTTCCAAAGGTATGCTAATTTAGCAAGGTTTACTAGGACATCGAAATGTCGATACACTCTATTTAAAAAGTAAACCTAACCACTATCGAACTTAGGTTAACGTTTCAACCTTGTTACATGAAGGGGTCCGTGATAATATGGTTTTCTCTCTTTCTTGAGAGATAAACACACGGTCCCTCTAAATGAATACTAAGGTTGGGCGCACAAACAACAATTTGGACTTCGCTAGTGAACCGTAAACTCCTCGTCATCTATTTACCACCGTGAGCAACGAGCTCATTTTTTTTTTAAACAACTTGCGGCGCTCGAGACGATAAGTAGAAAGAAAAAAGTTGATGGAGCAAACACATCTTCTTTGGATTAGCAACATAAGAAAAAATGATGACTAAATCGAAGGTACAAGTTCTTTTTAAATTAGATAGACATAAATTAATATTTGTTTTTGAGTCCGTACATTAACCAACAATATTGACAAAAACCATTACATCGAGTAATTTGAATTAATCGCGTTTCCTTTGATTCTATATATCGGTTCTCAAACGAAGCAAAAAAATCGGCGCGAACGCTTGAAGACTCGTTTCTTCTAGTTACGCAATAATAACTACGGCAAAATAGGATTCATCCGTAAATGAAAAGTAATTTAAAGGTGGGTGTTAGTTTTTTAAACGGGCAGTTTTACGTTTTTCGTTAGTTATGATCCAAGCTCAAAAGTTCCAAAGGTATGCTAATTTAGCAAGGTTTACTAAGACATCGAAATGTCGATACACTCTATTTAAAAAGTAAACCTAACCACTATCGAACTAAGGTTAACGTTTCAACCTTGTTACATGAAGGGATCCGTGATAATATGGTTTTCTCTCTTTCTTGAGAGATAAACACACGGTCCCTCTCAATGAATACTAAGGTTGGGCGCACAAACAACAATTTGGACTTCGCTAGTGAACCGTAAACTCCTCGTCATATATTTACCGCCCGCTGAGCAACGAGCTCATTTTTTTTTTTAAACAACTTGCAGGTGCACGAGACGATAAGTAGAAAGAAAAAAGTTGATGGAGCAAACACATCTTGCTGGATTAGCAACATAAGAAAATATGATAACTAAATTGAAGGTACAAGTTCTTTTTAAATTAGATAGACATAAATTATTTTTTGTTTTTGAGTCCGTACATTAACCAACAATATTGACGAAAAAAATTACATCGAGTAATTTGAATTAATCGCGTTTCCTTTGATTCTATATATCAGTTCTCAAACGAAGCAAAAAAAATCGGCGCGGAACGCTTGAAGACTCGTTACTTCTTGTTCTGCAATAATGGCTACGGCAAAATAGGATTCATCCGTAAACGAAAAGTAATTTAAAGGTGGGTGTTAGTTTTTTAAACGAGCAGTTTTACGTTTTTCGTTAGTTATGATCCAAGCTCAAAAGTTCCAAAGGTATGCTAATTTAGCAAGGTTTACTAAGACATCGAAATGTCGATACACTCTATTTAAAAAGTAAACCTAACCACTATCGAACTATGGTTAACGTTTCAACCTTGTTACATGAAGGGGTCGGTGATAATATGGTTTTCTCTCTTTCTTGAGAGATAAACACACGGTCCCTCTCAATGAATACTAAGGTTGGGCGCACAAACAACAATTTGGACTTCGCTAGTGAACCGTAAACTCCTCGTCATCTATTTACCACCCGCTGAGCAACGAGCTCATTTTTTTTTTTTAAACAACTTGCAGGTGCACGAGACGATAAGTAGAGAGAAAAAAGTCGATGGAGCAAACACATCTTGCTGGATTAGCAACATAAGAAAAAATGATGACTAAATTGAAGGTACAACTTCTTTTCTAAATTAGAGAGATAGAAATTAATTTTTGTTTTCGAGTCCGTACATTAACCAACAATATTGACGAAAACCATTACTTCGAATAATTTGAATTAATCGCATTTCCTTTGATTCTATATATCGATTCGTTTCTTCTTGTTCTGCAATAATGGCTACGACAATATAGGATTCATCCGTAAACGAAAAGTAATTTAAAGGTGGGTGTTAGTTTTTTAAACGAGCAGTTTTACGTTTTTCGTTAGTTATGATCCAAGCTCAAAAGTTCCAAAGGTATGCTAATTTAGCAAGGTTTACTAGGACATCGAAATGTCGATACACTCTATTTAAAAAGTAAACCTAACCACTATCGAACTTAGGTTAACGTTTCAACCTTGTTACATGAAGGGGTCCGTGATAATATGGTTTTCTCTCTTTCTTGAGAGATAAACACACGGTCCCTCTAAATGAATACTAAGGTTGGGCGCACAAACAACAATTTGGACTTCGCTAGTGAACCGTAGACTCCTCGTCATCTATTTACCACCCGCTGAACAACGAGCTCATTTTTTTTTTTTAAACAACTTGCAGGTGCACGAGACGATAAGTAGAGAGAAAAAAGTTGATGGAGCAAACACATCTTGCTGGATTAGCAACATAAGAAAAAATGATGACTAAATCGAAGGTACAAGTTCTTTTTAAATTAGATAGACAGAAATTAATATTTGTTTTTGAGTCCGTACATTAACCAACAATACTGACAAAAATCATTACATCGAGTAATTTGAATTAATCGCGTTTCCTTTGATTCTATATTTCAGTTCTCAAACGAAGCAAAAAAAATCGTCGCGGAACGCTTGAAGACTCGTTTCTTCTTGTTCTGCAACAATGGCTCCGGCAATATAGGATTCATCTGTAAACGAAAAGTAATTTAAAGGTGGGTGCGAGTTTTTTAAACGAGCAATTTTACGTTTTTCGTTAGTTATGATCCAAGCTCAAAAGTTCCAAAGGTATACTAATTTAGCAAGGTTTATAAGACATGGAAATGTCGATACACTATATTTAAAAAGTAAACCTAACCACTATCGAACTTAGGTTAACGTTTCAACCTTGTTACATGAAGGGGTTAGTGATAATATGGTTTTCTCTCTTTCTTGAGAGATAAACACACGGTCCCTCTCAATGAATACTAAGGTTGGGCGCACAAACAATAATTTGGACTTCGCTAGTGAACCGTAAACTCCTCGCCATCTATTTACCATCCGCTGAGCAACGAGCTCATTTTTCTTTTTAAACAACTTGCAGGTGCACGAGACGATAAGTAGAAAGAAAAAAGTCGATGGAGCAAACAAATCTTGTTTGATTAGCAACACAAGAAAAAATGAGGACTAAATTGAAGGTACAAGTTCTTTTCTAAATTAGATAGATAGAAATTGATTGAAGGTACAAGTTCTTTTTAAATTAGATAGATAGAAATTAATTTTTGTTTTTTAGTCCGTACATTAACCAACAATATTGACGAAAACCATTACATCGAGTAATTTGAATTAATCGCGTTTCCTTTGATTCTATATTTCAGTTCTCAAACGAAGCAAAAAAAATCGGCGCGGAACGCTTGAAGACTCGTTTCTTCTTGTTCTGCAATAATGGCTACGACAATATAGGATTCATCCGTAAACGAAAAGTAATTTAAAGGTGGGTGTTAGTTTTTTAAACGAGCAGTTTTACGTTTTTCGTTAGTTATGATCCAAGCTCAAAAGTTCCAAAGGTATGCTAATTTAGCAAGGTTTACTAAGACATCGAAATGTCGATACACTCTATTTAAAAAGTAAACCTAACCACTATCGAACTATGGTTAACGTTTCAACCTTGTTACATGAAGGGGTCCGTGATAATATGGTTTTCTCTCTTTCTTGAGAGATAAACACACGGTCCCTCTCAATGAATACTAAGGTTGGGCCACAAACAACAATTTGGACTTCGCTAGTGAACTGTAAACTCCTCGTCATCTATTTACCACCCGCTGAGCAACGAGCTCATTTTTTTTTTTTAAACAACTTGAAGGTGCACGAGACGATAAGTAGAGAGAAAAAAGTCGATGGAGCAAACACATCTTGCTGGATTAGCAACATAAGAAAAAATGATGACTAAATTGAAGGTACAACTTTCTTTTCTAAATTAGAGAGATAGAAATTAATTTTTGTTTTCGAGTCCGTACATTAACCAACAATATTGACAAAAACCATTACTTCGAATAATTTGAATTAATCGCATTTCCTTCAATTCTATATATCAGTTCGTTTCTTCTTGTTCTGCAATAATGGCTACGACAATATAGGATTCATCCGTAAATGAAAAGTAATTTAAAGGTGGGTGTTAGTTTTTTAAACGAGCAGTTTTACGTTTTTCGTTAGTTATGATCCAAGCTCAAAAGTTCCAAAGGTATGCTAATTTAGCAAGGTTTACTAGGACATCGAAATGTCGATAAACTCTATTTAAAAAGTAAACCTAACCACTATCGAACTTAGGTTAACGTTTCAACCTTGTTACATGAAGGGGTCCGTGATAATATGCTTTTCTCTCTTTCTTGAGAGATAAACACACGGTCCCTCTAAATGAATACTAAGGTTGGGCGCACAAACAACAATTTGGACTTCGCTAGTGAACCGTAGACTCCTCGTCATCTATTTACCACCCGCTGAGCAACGAGCTCATTTTTTTTTTTAAACAACTTGCAGGCGCTCGAGACGATAAGTATAAAGAAAAAAGTTGATGGAGCAAACACATCTTGCTGGATTAGCAACATAAGAAAAAATGATGACTAAATCGAAGGTACAAGTTCTTTTTAAATTAGATAGACGAAATTAATATTTGTTTTTGAGTCCGTACATTAACCAACAATATTGACAAAAACCATTACATCGAGTAATTTGAATTAATCGCGTTTCCTTTGATTCTATATATCAGTTCTCAAACGAAGCAAAAAAAATCGGCGCAGAACGCTTGAAGACTCGTTTCTTCTAGTTCAGCAATAATGGCTACGGCAAAATAGGATTCATCCGTAAATGAAAAGTAATTTAAAGGTGGGTGTTAGTTTTTTAAACGAGCGCTTTACGTTTTTCGTTAGTTATGATCCAAGCTCAAAAGTTCCAAAGGTATGCTAATTTAGCAAGGTTTACTAAGACATCGAAATGTCGATACACTCTATTTAAAAAGTAAACCTAACCACTATCGAACTTAGGTTAACGTTTCAACCTTGTTACATGAAGGGGTCCGTGATAATATGGTTTTCTCTTTTTCTTGAGAGATAAACACACGGTCCCTCTCAATGAATACTACGGTTGGGCGCACAAACAACAATTTGGACTTCGCTAGTGAACCGTAAACTCCTCGTCATATATTTACCACCCGTGAGCAACGAGCTCATTTTTTTTTTTTTAAACAACTTGCGGGTGCACGAGACGATAAGTAGAAAGAAAAAGTCGATGGAGCAAACACATCTTCTTTGGATTAGCAACATAAGAAAATATGATAACTAAATTGAAGGTACAAGTTCTTTTTAAATTAGATAGACGAAATTATTTTTTGTTTTTGAGTCCGTACATTAACCAACAATATTGACGAAAAAAATTACATCGAGTAATTTGAATTAATCGCGTTTCCTTTGATTCTATATATCAGTTCTCAAACGAAGCAAAAAAAATCGGCGCGGAACGCTTGAAGACTCGTTTCTTCTTGTTACGCAATAATGGCTACGGCAAAATAGGATTCATCCGTAAACGAAAAGTAATTTAAAGGTGGGTGTTAGTTTTTTAAACGAGCAGTTTTACGTTTTTCGTTAGTTATGATCAAAGCTCAAAAGTTCCAAAGGTATGCTAATTTAGCAAGGTTTACTAAGACATCGAAATGTCGATACACTCTATTTAAAAAGTAAACCTAACCACTATCGAACTTAGGTTAACGTTTCAACCTTGTTACATGAAGGGGTCCGTGATAATATGGTTTTCTCTCTTTCTTGAGAGATAAACACACGGTCCCTCTCAATGAATACTAAGGTTGGGCGCACAAACAACAATTTGGACTTCGCTAGTGAACCGTAAACTCCTCGTCATCTATTTACCACCGTGAGCAACGAGCTCATTTTTTTTTTTTAAACAACTTGCGGGTGCACGAGACGATAAGTAGAGAGAAAAAGTCGATGGAGCAAACACATCTTCTTTGGATTAGCAACATAAGAAAAAATGAAGACTAAATTGAAGGTACAACTTCTTTTCTAAATTAGAGAGATAGAAATTAATTTTTGTTTTCGAGTCCGTACATTAACCAATAATATTGACGAAAACCATTACTTCGAATAATTTGAATTAATCGCATTTCCTTTGATTCTATATATCGTTCGTTTCTTCTTGTTACTCAATAATGGCTACGACAATATAGGATTCATCCGTAAACGAAAAGTAATTTAAAGGTGGGTGTTAGTTTTTTAAACGAGCAGTTTTACGTTTTTCGTTAGTTATGATCCAAGCTCAAAAGTTCCAAAGGTATGCTAATTTAGCAAGGTTTACTAGGACATCGAAATGTCGATACACTCTATTTAAAAAGTAAACCTAACCACTATCGAACTTAGGTTAACGTTTCAACCTTGTTACATGAAGGGGTCCGTGATAATATGGTTTTCTCTCTTTCTTGAGAGATAAACACACGGTCCCTCTAAATGAATACTAAGGTTGGGCGCACAAACAACAATTTGGACTTCGCTAGTGAACCGTAAACTCCTCGTCATCTATTTACCACCGTGAGCAACGAGCTCATTTTTTTTTTTAAACAACTTGCAGGCGCTCGAGACGATAAGTAGAAAGAAAAAAGTTGATGGAGCAAACACATCTTGCTGGATTAGCAACATAAGAAAAAATGATGACTAAATCGAAGGTACAAGTTCTTTTTAAATTAGATAGACGAGAAATTAATATTTGTTTTTGAGTCATACATTAACCAACAATATTGACAAAAACCATTACATCGAGTAATTTGAATTAATCGCGTTTCCTTTGATTCTATATATCAGTTCTCAAACGAAGCAAAAAAAATCGGCGCAGAACGCTTGAAGACTCGTTTCTTCTAGTTCTGCAATAATGGCTACGGCAAAATAGGATTCATCCGTAAATGAAAAGTAATTTAAAGGTGGGTGTTAGTTATTTAAACGAGCAGTTTTACGTTTTTCGTTAGTTATGATCCAAGCTCAAAAGTTCCAAAGGTATGCTAATTTAGCAAGGTTTACTAAGACATCGAAATGTCGATACACTCAATTTAAAAAGTAAACCTAACCACTATCGAACTAAGGTTAACGTTTCAACCTTGTTACATGAAGGGATCCGTGATAATATGGTTTTCTCTCTTTCTTGAGAGATAAACACACGGTCCCTCTCAATGAATACTAAGGTTGGGCGCACAAACAACAATTTGGACTTCGCTAGTGAACCGTAAACTCCTCGTCATATATTTACCACCCGCTGAGCAACGAGCTCATTTTTTTTTTTAAACAACTTGTAGGTGCACGAGACGATAAGTAGAAAGAAAAAAGTCGATGGAGCAAACACATCTTGCTGGATTAGCAACATAAGAAAATATGATAACTAAATTGAAGGTACAAGTTCTTTTTAAATTAGATAGACAGAAATTATTTTTTGTTTTTGAGTCCGTACATTAACCAACAATATTGACGAAAAAAATTACATCGAGTAATTTGAATTAATCGCGTTTCCTTTGATTCTATATATCAGTTGTCAAACGAAGCAAAAAAAATCGGCGCGGAACGCTTGAAGACTCGTTTCTTCTTGTTCTGCAATAATGGCTACGGCAAAATAGGATTCATCCGTAAACGAAAAGTAATTTAAAGGTGGGTGTTAGTTTTTTAAACGAGAAGTTTTACGTTTTTCGTTAGTTATGATCCAAGCTCAAAAGTTCCAAAGGTATTCTAATTTAGCAAGGTTTACTAAGACATCGAAATGTCGATACACTCTATTTAAAAAGTAAACCTAACCACTATCGAACTTAGGTTAACGTTTCAACCTTGTTACATGAAGGGGTCCGTGATAATATGGTTTTCTCTCTTTCTTGAGAGATAAACACACGGTCCCTCTCAATGAATACTAAGGTTGGGCGCACAAACAACAATTTGGACTTCGCTAGTGAACCGTAAACTCCTCGTCATCTATTTACCACCCGTGAGCAACGAGCTCATTTTTTTTTTTTTTAAACAACTTGCGGGTGCACGAGACGATAAGTAGAGAGAAAAAAGTCGATGGAGCAAACACATCTTCTTTGGATTAGCAACATAAGAAAAAATGATGACTAAATTGAAGGTACAACTTCTTTTCTAAATTAGAGAGATAGAAATTAATTTTTGTTTTCGAGTCCGTACATTAACCAATAATATTGACGAAAACCATTACTTCGAATAATTTGAATTAATCGCATTTCCTTTGATTCTATATATCGATTCGTTTCTTCTTGTTACTAATAATGGCTACGACAATATAGGATTCATCCGTAAACGAAAAGTAATTTAAAGGTGGGTGTTAGTTTTTTAAACGAGCGGTTTACGTTTTTCGTTAGTTATGATCCAAGCTCAAAAGTTCCAAAGGTATGCTAATTTAGCAAGGTTTACTAGGACATCGAAATGTCGATACACTCTATTTAAAAAGTAAACCTAACCACTATCGAACTTAGGTTAACGTTTCAACCTTGTTACATGAAGGGGTCCGTGATAATATGGTTTTCTCTCTTTCTTGAGAGATAAACACACGGTCCCTCTAAATGAATACTAAGGTTGGGCGCACAAACAACAATTTGGACTTCGCTAGTGAACCGTAAACTCCTCGTCATCTATTTACCACCCGTGAGCAACGAGCTCATTTTTTTTTTTTTTTTTTAAACAACTTGCGGCGCTCGAGACGATAAGTAGAAAGAAAAAAGTTGATGGAGCAAACACATCTTCTTTGGATTAGCAACATAAGAAAAAATGATGACTAAATCGAAGGTACAAGTTCTTTTTAAATTAGATAGACGAAAATTAATATTTGTTTTTGAGTCCGTACATTAACCAACAATATTGACAAAAACCATTACATCGAGTAATTTGAATTAATCGCGTTTCCTTTGATTCTATATATCGTTCTCAAACGAAGCAAAAAAAATCGGCGCGAACGCTTGAAGACTCGTTTCTTCTAGTTACGCAATAATGGCTACGGCAAAATAGGATTCATCCGTAAATGAAAAGTAATTTAAAGGTGGGTGTTAGTTATTTAAACGAGCAGTTTTACGTTTTTCGTTAGTTATGATCCAAGCTCAAAAGTTCCAAAGGTATGCTAATATAGCAAGGTTTACTAAGACATCGAAATGTCGATACACTCAATTTAAAAAGTAAACCTAACCACTATCGAACTAAGGTTAACGTTTCAACCTTGTTACATGAAGGGATCCGTGATAATATGGTTTTCTCTCTTTCTTGAGAGATAAACACACGGTCCCTCTCAATGAATACTAAGGTTGGGCGCACAAACAACAATTTGGACTTCGCTAGTGAGCCGTAAACTCCTCGTCATATATTTACCACCCGTGAGCAACGAGCTCATTTTTTTTTTTAAACAACTTGTAGGTGCACGAGACGATAAGTAGAAAGAAAAAAAGTCGATGGAGCAAACACATCTTGCTTTGGATTAGCAACATAAGAAAATATGATAACTAAATTGAAGGTACAAGTTCTTTTTAAATTAGATAGACAGAAATTATTTTTTGTTTTTGAGTCCGTACATTAACCAACAATATTGACGAAAAAAATTACATCGAGTAATTTGAATTAATCGCGTTTCCTTTGATTCTATATATCGGTTCTCAAACGAAGCAAAAAAAATCGGCGCGGGCGCTTGAAGACTCGTTTCTTCTTGTTCTGCAATAATGGCTACGGCAAAATAGGATTCATCCGTAAACGAAAAGTAATTTAAAGGTGGGTGTTAGTTTTTTAAATGAGAAGTTTTACGTTTTTCGTTAGTTATGATCCAAGCTCAAAAGTTCCAAAGGTATTCTAATTTAGCAAGGTTTACTAAGACATCGAAATGTCGATACACTCTATTTAAAAAGTAAACCTAACCACTATCAAACTTAGGTTAACGTTTCAACCTTGTTACATGAAGGGGTCCGTGATAATATGGTTTTCTCTCTTTCTTGAGAGATAAACACACGGTCCCTCTCAATGAATACTAAGGTTGGGCGCACAAACAACAATTTGGACTTCGCTAGTGAACCGTAAACTCCTCGTCATCTATTTACCACCGCTGAGCAACGAGCTCATTTTTTTTTTTTTTTTAAACAACTTGCAGGTGCACGAGACGATAAGTAGAGAGAAAAAATTCGATGGAGCAAACACATCTTGCTGGATTAGCAACATAAGAAAAAATGATGACTAAATTGAAGGTACAACTTCTTTTCTAAATTAGAGAGATAGAAATTAATTTTTGTTTTCGAGTCCGTACATTAACCAATAATATTGACGAAAACCATTACTTCGAATAATTTGAATTAATCGCACTTCCTTCGATTCTATATATCAGTTCGTTTCTTCTTGTTCGCAATAATGGCTACGACAATATAGGATTCATCAAGTAAACGAAAAGTAATTTAAAGGTGGGTGTTAGTTTTTAAACGAGCGGTTTTACGTTTTTCGTTAGTTATGATCCAAGCTCAAAAGTTCCAAAGGTATGCTAATTTAGCAAGGTTTACTAGGACATCGAAATGTCGATACACTCTATTTAAAAAGTAAACCTAACCACTATCGAACTTAGGTTAACGTTTCAACCTTGTTACATGAAGGGGTCCGTGATAATATGGTTTTCTCTCTTTCTTGAGAGATAAACACACGGTCCCTCTAAATGAATACTAAGGTTGGGCGCACAAACAACAATTTGGACTTCGCTAGTGAACCGTAAACTCCTCGTCATCTATTTACCACCCGTGAGCAACGAGCTCATTTTTTTTTTTTTTAAACAACTTGCAGCGCTCGAGACGATAAGTAGAAAGAAAAAAAGTTGATGGAGCAAACACATCTTCTTGGATTAGCAACATAAGAAAAAATGATGACTAAATCGAAGGTACAAGTTCTTTTTAAATTAGATAGACAGAAATTAATATTTGTTTTTGAGTCCGTACATTAACCAACAATATTGACAAAAACCATTACATCGAGTAATTTGAATTAATCGCGTTTCCTTTGATTCTATATATCAGTTCTCAAACGAAGCAAAAAAAATCGGTGCAGAACGTTTGAAAACTCGTTTCTTCTAGTTCTGCAATAATGGCTACGGCAAAATAGGATTCATCCGTAAATGAAAAGTAATTTAAAGGTGGGTGTTAGTTATTTAAACGAGCAGTTTTACGTTTTTCGTTAGTTATGATCCAAGCTCAAAAGTTCCAAAGGTATGCTAATTTAGCAAGGTTTACTAAGACATCGAAATGTCGATACACTCAATTTAAAAAGTAAACCTAACCACTATCGAACTAAGGTTAACGTTTCAACCTTGTTACATGAAAGGATCCGTGATAATATGGTTTTCTCTCTTTCTTGAGAGATAAACACACGGTCCCTCTCAATGAATACTAAGGTTGGGCGCACAAACAACAATTTGGACTTCGCTAGTGAACCGTAAACTCCTCGTCATATATTTACCACCCGTGAGCAACGAGCTCATTTTTTTTTTTAAACAACTTGTAGGTGCACGAGACGATAAGTAGAAAGAAAAAAGTCGATGGAGCAAACACATCTTCTTGGATTAGCAACATAAGAAAATATGATAACTAAATTGAAGGTACAAGTTCTTTTTAAATTAGATAGACGAAATTATTTTTGTTTTTGAGTCAGTACATTAACCAACAATATTGACGAAAAAATTTACATCGAGTAATTTGAATTAATCGCGTTTCCTTTGATTCTATATATCGGTTCTCAAACGAAGCAAAAAAAATCGGCGCGGGCGCTTGAAGACTCGTTTCTTCTTGTTACGCAATAATGGCTACTGGCAAAATAGGATTCATCAAGTAAACGAAAAGTAATTTAAAGGTGGGTGTTAGTTTTTTAAACGAGAAGTTTTACGTTTTTCGTTAGTTATGATCCAAGCTCAAAAGTTCCAAAGGTATTCTAATTTAGCAAGGTTTACTAAGACATCGAAATGTCGATACACTCTATTTAAAAAGTAAACCTAACTACTATCGAACTTAGGTTAACGTTTCAACCTTGTTACATGAAGGGATCCGTGATAATATGGTTTTCTCTCTTTCTTGAGAGATAAACACACGGTCCCTCTCAATGAATACTAAGGTTGGGCGCCTGAACAACAATTTGGACTTCGCTAGTGAACCGTAAACTCCTCGTCATCTATTTACCACCCGTGAGCAACGAGCTCATTTTTTTTTTAAACAACTTGCGGGCGCTCGAGACGATAAGTAGAAAGAAAAAAGTTGATGGAGCAAACACATCTTCTTTGGATTAGCAACATAAGAAAAAATGATGACTAAATCGAAGGTACAAGTTCTTTTTAAATTAGATAGACGAAATTAATATTTGTTATTGAGTCCGTACATTAACCAACAATATTGACAAAAACCATTACATCGAGTAATTTGAATTAATCGCGTTTCCTTTGATTCTATATATCGGTTCTCAAACGAAGCAAAAAAATCGGCGCGAGAACTCTTGAAGACTCGTTTCTTCTAGTTCGCAATAATAACTACGACAAAATAGGATTCATTCGTAAATGAAAAGTAATTTAAAGGTGGGTGTTAGTTTTTAAACGAGCGGTTTTACGTTTTTCGTTAGTTATGATCCAAGCTCAAAAGTTCCAAAGGTATGCTAATTTAGCAAGGTTTACTAAGACATCGAAATGTCGATACACTCTATTTAAAAAGTAAACCTAACCACTATCGAACTAAGGTTAACGTTTCAACCTTGTTACATGAAGGGATCCGTGATAATATGGTTTTCTCTCTTTCTTGAGAGATAAACACACGGTCCCTCTCAATGAATACTAAGGTTGGGCGCACAAACAACAATTTGGACTTCGCTAGTGAACCGTAAACTCCTCGTCATCTATTTACCACCCGTGAGCAACGAGCTCATTTTTTTTTTTTAAACAACTCGCAGTGCACGAGACGATAAGTAGAAAGAAAAAGTCGATGGAGCAAACACATCTTCTTTGGATTAGCAACATAAGAAAAAATGATGACTAAATTGAAGGTACAAGTTCTTTTATAAATTAGAGAGATAGAAATTAATTTTTGTTTTCGAGTCCGTACATTAACCAACAATATTGAAAAACCATTACATCGAATAATTTGAATTAATCGCGTTTCGTTTGATTCTATATATCGGTTCGTTGCTACTTGTTACGCAATAATGGCTACGACAATATAGGATTCATCCGTAAACGAAAAGTAATTTAAAGGTGGGTGTTAGTTTTTTAAACGAGCGGTTTACATTTTTCGTTAATTATGATCCAAGCTCAAAAGATCCAAAGGTATGCTAATTTAGCGAGGTTTACTAAGACATTGAAATGTCGATACACTCTATTTAAAAAGTAAACCTAACCACTATCGAACTTAGGTTAACGTTTCAACCTTGTTACATGAAGGGGTCCGTGATAATATGGTTTTCTCTATTTCTTGAGAGATAAACACACGGTCCCTCTAAATGAATACTAAGGTTGGGCGCACAAACTTCAATTTGGACTTCGCTAGTGAAAACTCCTCGTCATCTATTTACCACCCGAAATTGAGCAACGAGCTCATTTTTTTTTTTTTTAACAACTTGCGGGAGCACGAGACGATAAGTAGAAAGAAAAAGTTGATGGAGCAAACACATCTTGTTGGATTAGTAACATAAGAAAAAATGATGACTAAATCGAAGGCACAAGTTCTTTTTAAATTAAATAGACAGAAATTAATTTTTGTTTTTGAGTCCGTACATTAACCAACAATATTGACGAAAATCATTACATCGAGTAATTTGAAATAATCGCGTTTCCTTTAATTCTATATATCGAGTTCTCAAACGAAGCAAAAAAAATCGGCGCGGAACGCTTGTAGACTCGTTTCTTCTTGTTACGCAATAATGGCTACGGCAATATAGGATTCATCCGTAAACGAAAAGTAATTTAAAGGTGGGTGTTAGTTTTTAAACGAGCGGTTTTACGTTTTTCGTTAGTTAAGATCCAAGCTCAAAAGTTCCAAAGGTATGCTAATTTAGCAAGGTTTACTAAGACATCGAAATGTCGATACACTCTATTTAAAAAGTAAACCTAACCACTATCGAACTTAGGTTAACGTTTCAACCTTGTTACATGAAGGGGTTAGTGATAATATGATTTTCTCTCTTTCGTGGAGATAAACACACGGTCCCTCTCAATGAATACTAAGGTTGGGCGTACAAACAACAATTTGGACTTCGCTAGTGAGCCGTAAACTCCTCGTCATCTATTTACCATCCGCTAAGCAAGGACCTCATTTTTCTTTTTAAACAACTTGCAGGTGCGCGAGACGATAAGTAGAAAGAAAAAAGTCGATGGAGCAAACAAATCTTGTTGGATTAGCAACAGAAGAAAAAATGAGGACTAAATTGAAGGTACAAGTTCTTTTCTAAATTAGATAGATAGAAATTAATTGAAGGTACAAGTTCTTTTTAAATTAGATAGATAGAAATTAATTTTTGTTTATGAGTCCGTACATTAACCAACAATATTGACAAAAACCATTACATCGAGTAATTTGAATTAATCGCGTTTCCTTTGATTCTATATATCAGTTCTCAAACGAAGCAAAAAAAATCGGCGCAGAACGCTTGAAGACTCGTTTCTTCTAGTTCTGCAATAATGGCTACGGCAAAATAGGATTCATCCGTAAATGAAAAGTAATTTAAAGGTGGGTGTTAGTTATTTAAACGAGCAGTTTTACGTTTTTCGTTAGTTATGATCCAAGCTCAAAAGTTCCAAAGGTATGCTAATTTAGCAAGGTTTACTAAGACATCGAAATGTCGATACACTCAATTTAAAAAGTAAACCTAACCACTATCGAACTAAGGTTAACGTTTCAACCTTGTTACATGAAGGGATCCGTGATAATATGGTTTTCTCTCTTTCTTGAGAGATAAACACACGGTCCCTCTCAATGAATACTAAGGTTGGGCGCACAAACAACAATTTGGACTTCGCTAGTGAACCGTAAACTCCTCGTCATATATTTACCACCCGTTGAGAAACGAGCTCATTTTTTTTAAACAACTTGTAGGTGCACGAGACGATAAGTAGAAAGAAAAAAGTCGATGGAGCAAACACATCTTGCTGGATTAGCAACATAAGAAAATATGATAACTAAATTGAAGGTACAAGTTCTTTTTAAATTAGATAGACAGAAATTATTTTTTGTTTTTGAGTCCGTACATTAACCAACAATATTGACGAAAAAAATTACATCGAGTAATTTGAATTAATCGCGTTTCCTTTGATTCTATATATCAGTTCTCAAACGAAGCAAAAAAAATCGGCGCGGAACGCTTGAAGACTCGTTTCTTCTTGTTCTGCAATAATGGCTACGGCAAAATAGGATTCATCCGTAAACGAAAAGTAATTTAAAGGTGGGTGTTAGTTTTTTAAACGAGAAGTTTTACGTTTTTCGTTAGTTATGATCCAAGCTCAAAAGTTCCAAAGGTATTCTAATTTAGCAAGGTTTACTAAGACATCGAAATGTCGATACACTCTATTTAAAAAGTAAACCTAACCACTATCGAACTTAGGTTAACGTTTCAACCTTGTTACATGAAGGGGTCCGTGATAATATGGTTTTCTCTCTTTCTTGAGAGATAAACACACGTCCCTCTCAATGAATACTAAGGTTGGGCGCACAAACAACAATTTGGACTTCGCTAGTGAACCGTAAACTCCTCGTCATCTATTTACCACCCGTGAGCAACGAGCTCATTTTTTTTTTTTTTAACAACTTGCGGGTGCACGAGACGATAAGTAGAGAGAAAAAGTCGATGGAGCAAACAAATCTTCTTTGGATTAGCAACATAAGAAAAAATGATGACTAAATTGAAGGTACAACTTCTTTTCTAAATTAGAGAGATAGAAATTAATTTTTGTTTTCGAGTCAGTACATTAACCAATAATATTGACGAAAACCATTACTTCGAATAATTTGAATTAATCGCACTTCCTTCGATTCTATATATCGTTCGTTTCTTCTTGTTACGCAATAATGGCTACGACAATATAGGATTCATCCGTAAACGAAAAGTAATTTAAAGGTGGGTGTTAGTTTTTAAACGAGCGGTTTTACGTTTTTCGTTAGTTATGATCCAAGCTCAAAAGTTCCAAAGGTATGCTAATTTAGCAAGGTTTACTAGGACATCGAAATGTCGATACACTCTATTTAAAAAGTAAACCTAACCACTATCGAACTTAGGTTAACGTTTCAACCTTGTTACATGAAGGGGTCCGTGATAATATGGTTTTCTCTCTTTCTTGAGAGATAAACACACGGTCCCTCTAAATGAATACTAAGGTTGGGCGCACAAACAACAATTTGGACTTCGCTAGTGAACCGTAAACTCCTCGTCATCTATTTACCACCGTGAGCAACGAGCTCATTTTTTTTAAACAAATTGCGGGCGCTCGAGACGATAAGTAGAAAGAAAAAAGTTGATGGAGCAAACACATCTTCTTTGGATTAGCAACATAAGAAAAAATGATGACTAAATCGAAGGTACAAGTTCTTTTTAAATTAGATAGACAGAAATTAATATTTGTTTTTGAGTCCGTACATTAACCAACAATATTGACAAAAACCATTACATCGAGTAATTTGAATTAATCGCGTTTCCTTTGATTCTATATATCAGTTCTCAAACGAAGCAAAAAAAATCGGCGCGAAACTCTTGAAGACTCGTTTCTTCTAGTTACGCAATAATGGCTACTGCAAAAAATAGGATTCATCCGTAAATGAAAAGTAATTTAAAGGTGGGTGTTAGTTTTTTAAACGAGCAGTTTTACGTTTTTCGTTAGTTATGATCCAAGCTCAAAAGTTCCAAAGGTATGCTAATTTAGCAAGGTTTACTAAGACATCGAAATGTCGATACACTCTATTTAAAAAGTAAACCTAACCACTATCGAACTAAGGTTAACGTTTCAACCTTGTTACATGAAGGGATCCGTGATAATATGGTTTTCTCTCTTTCTTGAGAGATAAACACACGGTCCCTCTCAATGAATACTAAGGTTGGGCGCACAAACAACAATTTGGACTTCGCTAGTGAACCGTAAACTCCTCGTCATCTATTTACCACCCGCTGAGCAACGAGCTCATTTTTTTTTTAAACAACTCGCAGGTGCACGAGACGATAAGTAGAAAGAAAAAAGTCGATGGAGCAAACACATGTTGCTGGATTAGCAACATAAGAAAAAATGATGACTAAATTGAAGGTACAAGTTCTTTTATAAATTAGAGAGATAGAAATTAATTTTTGTTTTCGAGTCCGTACATTAACCAACAATATTGACGAAAACCATTACATCGAATAATTTGAATTAATCGCGTTTCGTTTGATTCTATATATCAGTTCGTTGCTACTTGTTCTGCAATAATGGCTACGACAATATAGGATTCATCCGTAAACGAAAAGTAATTTAAAGGTGGGTGTTAGTTTTTTAAACGAGCAGTTTTACATTTTTCGTTAATTATGATCCAAGCTCAAAAGATCCAAAGGTATGCTAATTTAGCGAGGTTTACTAAGACATTGAAATGTCGATACACTCTATTTAAAAAGTAAACCTAACCACTATCGAACTTAGGTTAACGTTTCAACCTTGTTACATGAAGGGGTCCGTGATAATATGGTTTTCTCTATTTCTTGAGAGATAAACACACGGTCCCTCTAAATGAATACTAAGGTTGGGCGCACAAACTTCAATTTGGACTTCGCTAGTGAAAACTCCTCGTCATCTATTTACCACCGTGAGCAACGAGCTCATTTTTTTTTTTTTTAAACAACTTGCGGGAGCACGAGACGATAAGTAGAAAGAAAAAGTTGATGGAGCAAACACATCTTGTTGGATTAGTAACATAAGAAAAAATGATGACTAAATCGAAGGCACAAGTTCTTTTTAAATTAAATAGACAGAAATTAATTTTTGTTTTTGAGTCCGTACATTAACCAACAATATTGACGAAAATCATTACATCGAGTAATTTGAAATAATCGCGTTTCCTTTAATTCTATATATCGGTTCTCAAACGAAGCAAAAAAAATCGGCGCGGGCGCTTGTAGACTCGTTTCTTCTTGTTACGCAATAATGGCTACGGCAATATAGATTCATCCGTAAAAGCGAAAAGTAATTTAAAGGTGGGTGTTAGTTTTTAAACGAGCGGTTTACGTTTTTCGTTAGTTAAGATCCAAGCTCAAAAGTTCCAAAGGTATGCTAATTTAGCAAGGTTTACTAAGACATCGAAATGTCGATACACTCTATTTAAAAAGTAAACCTAACCACTATCGAACTTAGGTTAACGTTTCAACCTTGTTACATGAAGGGGTCCGTGATAATATGGTTTTCTCTCTTTCTTGAGAGATAAACACACGGTCCCTCTCAATGAATACTAAGGTTGGGCGCACAAACAACAATTTGGACTTCGCTAGTGAACCGTAAACTCCTCGTCATCTATTTACCACCCATTGAGCAACGAGCTCATTTTTTTTTTTTAAACAACTTGCAGGGTGCACGAGACGATAAGTAGAGAGAAAAAAGTCGATGGAGCAAACACATCTTCTTTGGATTAGCAACATAAGAAAAAATGATGACTAAATTGAAGGTACAACTTCTTTTCTAAATTAGAGAGATAGAAATTAATTTTTGTTTTCGAGTCCGTACATTAACCAATAATATTGACGAAAACCATTACTTCGAATAATTTGAATTAATCGCACTTCCTTCGATTCTATATATCAGTTCGTTTCTTCTTGTTCTGCAATAATGGCTACGACAATATAGGATTCATCCGTAAACGAAAAGTAATTTAAAGGTGGGTGTTAGTTTTTTAAACGAGCAGTTTTACGTTTTTCGTTAGTTATGATCCAAGCTCAAAAGTTCCAAAGGTATGCTAATTTAGCAAGGTTTACTAGGACATCGAAATGTCGATACACTATTTAAAAAGTAAACCTAACCACTATCGAACTTAGGTTAACGTTTCAACCTTGTTACATGAAGGGGTCCGTGATAATATGGTTTTCTCTCTTTCTTGAGAGATAAACACACGGTCCCTCTAAATGAATACTAAGGTTGGGCGCACAAACAACAATTTGGACTTCGCTAGTGAACCGTAAACTCCTCGTCATCTATTTACCACCGTGAGAGCAACGAGCTCATTTTTTTTTTTTAAACAAATTGCGGGCGCTCGAGACGATAAGTAGAAAGAAAAAGTTGATGGAGCAAACACATCTTCTTGGATTAGCAACATAAGAAAAAATGATGACTAAATCGAAGGTACAAGTTCTTTTTAAATTAGATAGACAGAAATTAATATTTGTTTTTGAGTCCGTACATTAACCAACAATATTGACAAAAACCATTACATCGAGTAATTTGAATTAATCGCGTTTCCTTTGATTCTATATATCAGTTCTCAAACGAAGCAAAAAAAATCGGCGCGAACTCTTGAAGACTCGTTTCTTCTAGTTACGCAATAATGGCTACGGCAAAATAGGATTCATCCGTAAATGAAAAGTAATTTAAAGGTGGGTGTTAGTTTTTAAACGAGCGGTTTTTACGTTTTTCGTTAGTTATGATCCAAGCTCAAAAGTTCCAAAGGTATGCTAATTTAGCAAGGTTTACTAAGACATCGAAATGTCGATACACTCTATTTAAAAAGTAAACCTAACCACTATCGAACTAAGGTTAACGTTTCAACCTTGTTACATGAAGGGATCCGTGATAATATGGTTTTCTCTTTTCTTGAGAGATAAACACACGGTCCCTCTCAATGAATACTAAGGTTGGGCGCACAAACAACAATTTGGACTTCGCTAGTGAACCGTAAACTCCTCGTCATCTATTTACCACCCGGAGCAACGAGCTCATTTTTTTTAAACAACTCGCAGGTGCACGAGACGATAAGTAGAAAGAAAAAAGTCGATGGAGCAAACACATCTTCTTTGGATTAGCAACATAAGAAAAAATGATGACTAAATTGAAGGTACAAGTTCTTTTATAAATTAGAGAGATAGAAATTAATTTTTGTTTTCGAGTCCGTACATTAACCAACAATATTGACGAAAACCATTACATCGAATAATTTGAATTAATCGCGTTTCGTTTGATTCTATATATCGATTCGTTGCTACTTGTTACGCAATAATGGCTACGACAATATAGGATTCATCCGTAAACGAAAAGTAATTTAAAGGTGGGTGTTAGTTTTTTAAACGAGCGCTTTTACATTTTTCGTTAATTATGATCCAAGCTCAAAAGATCCAAAGGTATGCTAATTTAGCGAGGTTTACTAAGACATTGAAATGTCGATACACTCTATTTAAAAAGTAAACCTAACCACTATCGAACTTAGGTTAACGTTTCAACCTTGTTACATGAAGGGGTCCGTGATAATATGGTTTTCTCTATTTCTTGAGAGATAAACACACGGTCCCTCTAAATGAATACTAAGGTTGGGCGCACAAACTTCAATTTGGACTTCGCTAGTGAAAACTCCTCGTCATCTATTTACCACCCGCTGAGCAACGAGCTCATTTTTTTTTTTTTAAACAACTTGCAGGAGCACGAGACGATAAGTAGAAAGAAAAAAGTTGATGGAGCAAACACATCTTGTTGGATTAGTAACATAAGAAAAAATGATGACTAAATCGAAGGCACAAGTTCTTTTTAAATTAAATAGACAGAAATTAATTTTTGTTTTTGAGTCCGTACATTAACCAACAATATTGACGAAAATCATTACATCGAGTAATTTGAAATAATCGCGTTTCCTTTAATTCTATATATCAGTTCTCAAACGAAGCAAAAAAATCGGCGCGGAACGCTTGTAGACTCGTTTCTTCTTGTTACGCAATAATGGCTACGGCAATATAGGATTCATCCGTAAACGAAAAGTAATTTAAAGGTGGGTGTTAGTTTTTTAAACGAGCAGTTTTACGTTTTTCGTTAGTTAAGATCCAAGCTCAAAAGTTCCAAAGGTATGCTAATTTAGCAAGGTTTACTAAGACATCGAAATGTCGATACACTCTATTTAAAAAGTAAACCTAACCACTATCGAACTTAGGTTAACGTTTCAACCTTGTTACATGAAGGGGTCCGTGATAATATGGTTTTCTCTCTTTCTTGAGAGATAAACACACGGTCCCTCTCAATGAATACTAAGGTTGGGCGCACAAACAACAATTTGGACTTCGCTAGTGAACCGTAAACTCCTCGTCATCTATTTACCACCCGCTGAGCAACGAGCTCATTTTTTTTTTTAAACAACTTGCAGGTGCACGAGACGATAAGTAGAGAGAAAAAAGTCGATGGAGCAAACACATCTTGCTGGATTAGCAACATAAGAAAAAATGATGACTAAATTGAAGGTACAACTTCTTTTCTAAATTAGAGAGATAGAAATTAATTTTTGTTTTCGAGTCCGTACATTAACCAATAATATTGACGAAAACCATTACTTCGAATAATTTGAATTAATCGCACTTCCTTCGATTCTATATATCGTTCGTTTCTTCTTGTTACGCAATAATGGCTACGACAATATAGGATTCATCCGTAAACGAAAAGTAATTTAAAGGTGGGTGTTAGTTTTTTAAACGAGCAGTTTTACGTTTTTCGTTAGTTATGATCCAAGCTCAAAAGTTCCAAAGGTATGCTAATTTAGCAAGGTTTACTAGGACATCGAAATGTCGATACACTATTTAAAAAGTAAACCTAACCACTATCGAACTTAGGTTAACGTTTCAACCTTGTTACATGAAGGGGTCCGTGATAATATGGTTTTCTCTCTTTCTTGAGAGATAAACACACGGTCCCTCTAAATGAATACTAAGGTTGGGCGCACAAACAACAATTTGGACTTCGCTAGTGAACCGTAAACTCCTCGTCATCTATTTACCACCCAGTGAGCAACGAGCTCATTTTTTTTTTTTAAACAAATTGCAGGCGCTCGAGACGATAAGTAGAAAGAAAAAAGTTGATGGAGCAAACACATCTTGCTGGATTAGCAACATAAGAAAAAATGATGACTAAATCGAAGGTACAAGTTCTTTTTAAATTAGATAGACGAAATTAATATTTGTTTTTGAGTCCGTACATTAACCAACAATATTGACAAAAACCATTACATCGAGTAATTTGAATTAATCGCGTTTCCTTTGATTCTATATATCAGTTCTCAAACGAAGCAAAAAAAATCGGCGCAGAACTCTTGAAGACTCGTTTCTTCTAGTTCTGCAATAATGGCTACGGCAAAATAGGATTCATCAAAGTAAATGAAAAGTAATTTAAAGGTGGGTGTTAGTTTTTTAAACGAGCAGTTTTACGTTTTTCGTTAGTTATGATCCAAGCTCAAAAGTTCCAAAGGTATGCTAATTTAGCAAGGTTTACTAAGACATCGAAATGTCGATACACTCTATTTAAAAAGTAAACCTAACCACTATCGAACTAAGGTTAACGTTTCAACCTTGTTACATGAAGGGATCCGTGATAATATGGTTTTCTCTCTTTCTTGAGAGATAAACACACGGTCCCTCTCAATGAATACTAAGGTTGGGCGCACAAACAACAATTTGGACTTCGCTAGTGAACCGTAAACTCCTCGTCATCTATTTACCACCCGCTGAGCAACGAGCTCATTTTTTTAAACAACTCGCAGGTGCACGAGACGATAAGTAGAAAGAAAAAAGTCGATGGAGCAAACACATCTTGCTGGATTAGCAACATAAGAAAAAATGATGACTAAATTGAAGGTACAAGTTCTTTTATAAATTAGAGAGATAGAAATTAATTTTTGTTTTCGAGTCCGTACATTAACCAACAATATTGACGAAAACCATTACATCGAATAATTTGAATTAATCGCGTTTCGTTTGATTCTATATATCAGTTCGTTGCTACTTGTTCTGCAATAATGGCTACGACAATATAGGATTCATCCGTAAACGAAAAGTAATTTAAAGGTGGGTGTTAGTTTTTTAAACGAGCAGTTTTACATTTTTCGTTAATTATGATCCAAGCTCAAAAGATCCAAAGGTATGCTAATTTAGCGAGGTTTACTAAGACATTGAAATGTCGATACACTCTATTTAAAAAGTAAACCTAACCACTATCGAACTTAGGTTAACGTTTCAACCTTGTTACATGAAGGGGTCCGTGATAATATGGTTTTCTCTATTTCTTGAGAGATAAACACACGGTCCCTCTAAATGAATACTAAGGTTGGGCGCACAAACTTCAATTTGGACTTCGCTAGTGAAAACTCCTCGTCATCTATTTACCACCCGCTGAGCAACGAGCTCATTTTTTTTTTTAAACAACTTGCAGGAGCACGAGACGATAAGTAGAAAGAAAAAAGTTGATGGAGCAAACACATCTTGTTGGATTAGTAACATAAGAAAAAATGATGACTAAATCGAAGGCACAAGTTCTTTTTAAATTAAATAGACAGAAATTAATTTTTGTTTTTGAGTCCGTACATTAACCAACAATATTGACGAAAATCATTACATCGAGTAATTTGAAATAATCGCGTTTCCTTTAATTCTATATATCAGTTCTCAAACGAAGCAAAAAAAATCGGCGCGGAACGCTTGTAGACTCGTTTCTTCTTGTTCTGCAATAATGGCTACGGCAATATAGGATTCATCCGTAAACGAAAAGTAATTTAAAGGTGGGTGTTAGTTTTTTAAACGAGCAGTTTTACGTTTTTCGTTAGTTAAGATCCAAGCTCAAAAGTTCCAAAGGTATGCTAATTTAGCAAGGTTTACTAAGACATCGAAATGTCGATACACTCTATTTAAAAAGTAAACCTAACCACTATCGAACTTAGGTTAACGTTTCAACCTTGTTACATGAAGGGGTCCGTGATAATATGGTTTTCTCTCTTTCTTGAGAGATAAACACACGGTCCCTCTCAATGAATACTAAGGTTGGGCGCACAAACAACAATTTGGACTTCGCTAGTGAACCGTAAACTCCTCGTCATCTATTTACCACCCGCTGAGCAACGAGCTCATTTTTTTTTTTTAAACAACTTGCAGGTGCACGAGACGATAAGTAGAGAGAAAAAAGTCGATGGAGCAAACACATCTTGCTGGATTAGCAACATAAGAAAAAATGATGACTAAATTGAAGGTACAACTTCTTTTCTAAATTAGAGAGATAGAAATTAATTTTTGTTTTCGAGTCCGTACATTAACCAATAATATTGACGAAAACCATTACTTCGAATAATTTGAATTAATCGCACTTCCTTCGATTCTATATATCAGTTCGTTTCTTCTTGTTCTGCAATAATGGCTACGACAATATAGGATTCATCCGTAAACGAAAAGTAATTTAAAGGTGGGTGTTAGTTTTTTAAACGAGCGGTTTTACGTTTTTCGTTAGTTATGATCCAAGCTCAAAAGTTCCAAAGGTATGCTAATTTAGCAAGGTTTACTAGGACATCGAAATGTCGATACACTCTATTTAAAAAGTAAACCTAACCACTATCGAACTTAGGTTAACGTTTCAACCTTGTTACATGAAGGGGTCCGTGATAATATGGTTTTCTCTCTTTCTTGAGAGATAAACACACGGTCCCTCTAAATGAATACTAAGGTTGGGCGCACAAACTTTCAACAATTTGGACTTCGCTAGTGAACCGTAAACTCCTCGTCATCTATTTACCACCGTGAGCAACGAGCTCATTTTTTTTTTTAAACAAATTGCAGGCGCTCGAGACGATAAGTAGAAAGAAAAAAGTTGATGGAGCAAACACATCTTGCTGGATTAGCAACATAAGAAAAAATGATGACTAAATCGAAGGTACAAGTTCTTTTTAAATTAGATAGACAGAAATTAATATTTGTTTTTGAGTCCGTACATTAACCAACAATATTGACAAAAACCATTACATCGAGTAATTTGAATTAATCGCGTTTCCTTTGATTCTATATATCAGTTCTCAAACGAAGCAAAAAAAATCGGCGCAGAACTCTTGAAGACTCGTTTCTTCTAGTTCTGCAATAATGGCTACGGCAAAATAGGATTCATCCGTAAATGAAAAGTAATTTAAAGGTGGGTGTTAGTTTTTTAAACGAGCAGTTTTACGTTTTTCGTTAGTTATGATCCAAGCTCAAAAGTTCCAAAGGTATGCTAATTTAGCAAGGTTTACTAAGACATCGAAATGTCGATACACTCTATTTAAAAAGTAAACCTAACCACTATCGAACTAAGGTTAACGTTTCAACCTTGTTACATGAAGGGATCCGTGATAATATGGTTTTCTCTCTTTCTTGAGAGATAAACACACGGTCCCTCTCAATGAATACTAAGGTTGGGCGCACAAACAACAATTTGGACTTCGCTAGTGAACCGTAAACTCCTCGTCATCTATTTACCACCGAGCAGCAACGAGCTCATTTTTTTTAAACAACTCGCAGGTGCACGAGACGATAAGTAGAAAGAAAAAGTCGATGGAGCAAACACATGTTGCTTTGGATTAGCAACATAAGAAAAAATGATGACTAAATTGAAGGTACAAGTTCTTTTATAAATTAGAGAGATAGAAATTAATTTTTGTTTTCGAGTCCGTACATTAACCAACAATATTGACGAAAACCATTACATCGAATAATTTGAATTAATCGCGTTTCGTTTGATTCTATATATCGATTCGTTGCTACTTGTTCTCGCAATAATGGCTACGACAATATAGGATTCATCCGTAAACGAAAAGTAATTTAAAGGTGGGTGTTAGTTTTTTAAACGAGCGCTTTACATTTTTCGTTAATTATGATCCAAGCTCAAAAGATCCAAAGGTATGCTAATTTAGCGAGGTTTACTAAGACATTGAAATGTCGATACACTCTATTTAAAAAGTAAACCTAACCACTATCGAACTTAGGTTAACGTTTCGACCTTGTTACATGAAGGGGTCCGTGATAATATGGTTTTCTCTATTTCTTGAGAGATAAACACACGGTCCCTCTAAATGAATACTAAGGTTGGGCGCACAAACTTCAATTTGGACTTCGCTAGTGAAAACTCCTCGTCATCTATTTACCACCCGCTGAGCAACGAGCTCATTTTTTTTTTAAACAACTTGCGGGAGCACGAGACGATAAGTAGAAAGAAAAAGTTGATGGAGCAAACACATCTTGTTGGATTAGTAACATAAGAAAAAATGATGACTAAATCGAAGGCACAAGTTCTTTTTAAATTAAATAGACAGAAATTAATTTTTGTTTTTGAGTCCGTACATTAACCAACAATATTGACGAAAATCATTACATCGAGTAATTTGAAATAATCGCGTTTCCTTTAATTCTATATATCAGTTCTCAAACGAAGCAAAAAAAATCGGCGCGGAACGCTTGTAGACTCGTTTCTTCTTGTTCTGCAATAATGGCTACGGCAATATAGGATTCATCCGTAAACGAAAAGTAATTTAAAGGTGGGTGTTAGTTTTTTAAACGAGCAGTTTTACGTTTTTCGTTAGTTAAGATCCAAGCTCAAAAGTTCCAAAGGTATGCTAATTTAGCAAGGTTTACTAAGACATCGAAATGTCGATACACTCTATTTAAAAAGTAAACCTAACCACTATCGAACTTAGGTTAACGTTTCAACCTTGTTACATGAAGGGGTTAGTGATAATATGATTTTCTCTCTTTCGTGGAGATAAACACACGGTCCCTCTCAATGAATACTAAGGTTGGGCGTACAAACAACAATTTGGACTTCGCTAGTGAACCGTAAACTCCTCGTCATCTATTTACCATCCGCTAAGCAAGGACCTCATTTTTCTTTTTAAACAACTTGCGGGTGCGCGAGACGATAAGTAGAAAGAAAAAGTCGATGGAGCAAACAAATCTTGTTGGATTAGCAACGAGAAGAAAAATGAGGACTAAATTGAAGGTACAAGTTCTTTTCTAAATTAGATAGATAGAAATTAATTGAAGGTACAAGTTCTTTTTAAATTAGATAGATAGAAATTAATTTTTGTTTATGAGTCCGTACATTAACCAACAATATTGACAAAAACCATTACATCGAGTAATTTGAATTAATCGCGTTTCCTTTGATTCTATATATCAGTTCTCAAACGAAGCAAAAAAAATCGGCGCAGAACGCTTGAAGACTCGTTTCTTCTAGTTCTGCAATAATGGCTACGGCAAAATAGGATTCATCCGTAAATGAAAAGTAATTTAAAGGTGGGTGTTAGTTATTTAAACGAGCAGTTTTACGTTTTTCGTTAGTTATGATCCAAGCTCAAAAGTTCCAAAGGTATGCTAATTTAGCAAGGTTTACTAAGACATCGAAATGTCGATACACTCAATTTAAAAAGTAAACCTAACCACTATCGAACTAAGGTTAACGTTTCAACCTTGTTACATGAAGGGATCCGTGATAATATGGTTTTCTCTCTTTCTTGAGAGATAAACACACGGTCCCTCTCAATGAATACTAAGGTTGGGCGCACAAACAACAATTTGGACTTCGCTAGTGAACCGTAAACTCCTCGTCATATATTTACCACCCGCTGAGCAACGAGCTCATTTTTTTTTTTAAACAACTTGTAGGTGCACGAGACGATAAGTAGAAAGAAAAAAGTCGATGGAGCAAACACATCTTGCTGGATTAGCAACATAAGAAAATATGATAACTAAATTGAAGGTACAAGTTCTTTTTAAATTAGATAGACAGAAATTATTTTTTGTTTTTGAGTCCGTACATTAACCAACAATATTGACGAAAAAAATTACATCGAGTAATTTGAATTAATCGCGTTTCCTTTGATTCTATATATCAGTTCGCAAACGAAGCAAAAAAAATCGGCGCGGGCAGCTTGAAGACTCGTTTCTTCTTGTTACGCAATAATGGCTACGGCAAAATAGGATTCATCCGTAAACGAAAAGTAATTTAAAGGTGGGTGTTAGTTTTTTAAACGAGAAGTTTTACGTTTTTCGTTAGTTATGATCCAAGCTCAAAAGTTCCAAAGGTATTCTAATTTAGCAAGGTTTACTAAGACATCGAAATGTCGATACACTCTATTTAAAAAGTAAACCTAACCACTATCGAACTTAGGTTAACGTTTCAACCTTGTTACATGAAGGGGTCCGTGATAATATGGTTTTCTCTCTTTCTTGAGAGATAAACACACGGTCCCTCTCAATGAATACTAAGGTTGGGCGCACAAACAACAATTTGGACTTCGCTAGTGAACCGTAAACTCCTCGTCATCTATTTACCACCCGCTGAGCAACGAGCTCATTTTTTTTTTTTAAACAACTTGCAGGTGCACGAGACGATAAGTAGAGAGAAAAAAGTCGATGGAGCAAACACATCTTGCTGGATTAGCAACATAAGAAAAAATGATGACTAAATTGAAGGTACAACTTCTTTTCTAAATAAGAGAGATAGAAATTAATTTTTGTTTTCGAGTACGTACATTAACCAATAATATTGACGAAAACCATTACTTCGAATAATTTGAATTAATCGCACTTCCTTCGATTCTATATATCAGTTCGTTTCTTCTTGTTCTGCAATAATGGCTACGACAATATAGGATTCATCCGTAAACGAAAAGTAATTTAAAGGTGGGTGTTAGCTTTTTAAACGAGCAGTTTTACGTTTTTCGTTAGTTATGATCCAAGCTCAAAAGTTCCAAAGGTATGCTAATTTAGCAAGGTTTACTAGGACATCGAAATGTCGATACACTCTATTTAAAAAGTAAACCTAACCACTATCGAACTTAGGTTAACGTTTCAACCTTGTTACATGAAGGGGTCCGTGATAATATGGTTTTCACTCTTTCTTGAGAGATAAACACACGGTCCCTCTAAATGAATACTAAGGTTGGGCGCACAAACAACAATTTGGACTTCGCTAGTGAACCGTAAACTCCTCGTCATCTATTTACCACCGTGAGCAACGCAACGAGCTCATTTTTTTTTTTTAAACAAATTGCGGCGCTCGAGACGATAAGTAGAAAGAAAAAAGTTGATGGAGCAAACACATCTTCTTTGGATTAGCAACATAAGAAAAAATGATGACTAAATCGAAGGTACAAGTTCTTTTTAAATTAGATAGACAGAAATTAATATTTGTTTTTGAGTCCGTACATTAACCAACAATATTGACAAAAACCATTACATCGAGTAATTTGAATTAATCGCGTTTCCTTTGATTCTATATATCAGTTCTCAAACGAAGCAAAAAAAATCGGCGCAGAACTCTTGAAGACTCGTTTCTTCTAGTTCTGCAATAATGGCTACGGCAAAATAGGATTCATCCGTAAATGAAAAGTAATTTAAAGGTGGGTGTTAGTTTTTTAAACGAGCAGTTTTACGTTTTTCGTTAGTTATGATCCAAGCTCAAAAGTTCCAAAGGTATGCTAATTTAGCAAGGTTTACTAAGACATCGAAATGTCGATACACTCTATTTAAAAAGTAAACCTAACCACTATCGAACTAAGGTTAACGTTTCAACCTTGTTACATGAAGGGATCCGTGATAATATGGTTTTCTCTCTTTCTTGAGAGATAAACACACGGTCCCTCTCAATGAATAATAAGGTTGGGCGCACAAACAACAATTTGGACTTCGCTAGTGAACCGTAAACTCCTCGTCATCTATTTACCACCCGCCGAGCAACGAGCTCATTTTTTTTTTTTTTTTTAAACAACTCGCAGTGCACGAGACGATAAGTAGAAAGAAAAAAGTCGATGGAGCAAACACATCTTCTTTGGATTAGCAACATAAGAAAAAATGATGACTAAATTGAAGGTACAAGTTCTTTTATAAATTAGAGAGATAGAAATTAATTTTTGTTTTCGAGTCCGTACATTAACCAACAATATTGACGAAAACCATTACATCGAATAATTTGAATTAATCGCGTTTCGTTTGATTCTATATATCGGTTCGTTGCTACTTGTTCGCAATAATGGCTACGACAATATAGGATTCATCCGTAAACGAAAAGTAATTTAAAGGTGGGTGTTAGTTTTTTAAACGAGCAGTTTTACATTTTTCGTTAATTATGATCCAAGCTCAAAAGATCCAAAGGTATGCTAATTTAGCGAGGTTTACTAAGACATTGAAATGTCGATACACTCTATTTAAAAAGTAAACCTAACCACTATCGAACTTAGGTTAACGTTTCAACCTTGTTACATGAAGGGGTCCGTGATAATATGGTTTTCTCTATTTCTTGAGAGATAAACACACGGTCCCTCTAAATGAATACTAAGGTTGGGCGCACAAACTTCAATTTGGACTTCGCTAGTGAAAACTCCTCGTCATCTATTTACCACCCGCTGAGCAACGAGCTCATTTTTTTTTTTTAAACAACTTGCAGGAGCACGAGACGATAAGTAGAAAGAAAAAAGTTGATGGAGCAAACACATCTTGTTGGATTAGTAACATAAGAAAAAATGATGACTAAATCGAAGGCACAAGTTCTTTTTAAATTAAATAGACAGAAATTAATTTTTGTTTTTGAGTCCGTACATTAACCAACAATATTGACGAAAATCATTACATCGAGTAATTTGAAATAATCGCGTTTCCTTTAATTCTATATATCAGTTCTAAAACGAAGCAAAAAAAATCGGCGCGGAACGCTTGTAGACTCGTTTCTTCTTGTTCTGCAATAATGGCTACGGCAATATAGGATTCATCCGTAAACGAAAAGTAATTTAAAGGTGGGTGTTAGTTTTTTAAACGAGCAGTTTTACGTTTTTCGTTAGTTAAGATCCAAGCTCAAAAGTTCCAAAGGTATGCTAATTTAGCAAGGTTTACTAAGACATCGAAATGTCGATACACTCTATTTAAAAAGTAAACCTAACCACTATCGAACTTAGGTTAACGTTTCAACCTTGTTACATGAAGGGGTTAGTGATAATATGATTTTCTCTCTTTCGTGGAGATAAACACACGGTCCCTCTCAATGAATACTAAGGTTGGGCGTACAAACAACAATTTGGACTTCGCTAGTGAACCGTAAACTCCTCGTCATCTATTTACCATCCGCTAAGCAAGGACCTCATTTTTCTTTTTAAACAACTTGCAGGTGCGCGAGACGATAAGTAGAAAGAAAAAAGTCGATGGAGCAAACAAATCTTGTTGGATTAGCAACAGAAGAAAAAATGAGGACTAAATTGAAGGTACAAGTTCTTTTCTAAATTAGATAGATAGAAATTAATTGAAGGTACAAGTTCTTTTTAAATTAGATAGATAGAAATTAATTTTTGTTTATGAGTCCGTACATTAACCAACAATATTGATTAAAACCATTACATCGAGTAATTTGAATTAATCGCGTTTCGTTTGATTCTATATATCAATTCTTAAACGAAGCAAAAAAAATCGGCGCAGAACGCTTGAAGACTCGTTTCTTCTTGTTCTGCAATAATGGCTACGACAATATATGATTCATCCGTAAACGAAAAGTAATTTAAAGGTGGGTGTTAGTTTTTTAAACGAGCAGTTTTACGTTTTTCGTTAGTTATGATCCAAGCTCAAAAGATCCAAAGGTATGCTAATTTAGCAAGGTTTACTAAGACATCGAAATATCGATACACTATTTAAAAAGTAAACCTAACCACTATCGAACTTAGGTTAACGTTTCAACCTTGTTACATGAAGGGGTCTGTGATAATATGGTTTTCTCTCTTTCTTGAGAGATAAACAAACGGTCCCTCTCAATGAATACTAAGGTTGGGCGCACAAACAACAATTTGGACTTCGCTAGTGAACCGTAAACTCCTCGTCATCTATTTACCACCCGCTGAGCAACGAGCTCATTTTTTTTTTTAAACAACTTGCAGGTGCACGAAACGATAAGTAGAAAGAAAAAAGTCGATGGAGCAAGCACATCTTGCTGGATTAGCAACATAAGAAAAAATGATGACTAAATTGAAGGTACAAGTTCTTTTCTAAATTAGATAGATAGAAATTAATTTTTGTTTTCGAGTTCGTACATTAACCATCAATATTGACGAAAACCATTACATCGAGTAATTTGAATTAATCGCGTTTCCTTTGATTTTATATTTCAGTTCTCAAACGAAGCAAAAAAAATCGGCGCTGAACGCTTGAAGACTCATTTCTTCTTGTTCTGCAACAATGGCTCCGGCAATATAGGATTCTTCAGTAAACGAAAAGTAATTTAAAGGTGGGTGTCAGTTTTTCAAATCGGCAGTTTTACGTTTTTCGTTAGTTATGATCCAAGCTCATAAGTTCCAAAGGTATGCTAATTTAGCAAGTTTTACTAAGACATCGAAATGTCGATACACTCTATTTAAAAGTAAACCTAACCACTATCGAACTTAGGTTAACGTTTCAACCTTGTTACATGAAGGGGTCCGGGATAATATGGTTTTCTCTCTTTCTTGAGATATAAACACACGGTCCCTCTCAATGAATACTAAGGTTGGGCGCACAAACAACAATTTGGACTTCGCTAGTGAACCGTAAACTCCTCGTCATCTATTTACCACCCGCTGAGCAACGAGCTCATTTTTTTTTTTAAACAACTTGCAGGTGCACGAGACGATAAGTAGAAAGAAAAAAGTCGATAGAGCAAACACATCTTGCTGGATTAGCAACATAAGAAAAAATGATGACCAAATTGAAGGTACAACTTCTTTTCTAAATTAGTTAGATAGCAATTAATTGAAAGTACAAGTTCTTTTTAAATTAGATAGATAGAAATTAATTTTTGTTTTTGAGTCCGTACATTAACCAACAATATTGACGAAAACCATTACAACGAGTAATTTGAATTAATCGTGTTTCCTTTGATTCAATATATCAGTTCTCAAACGAAGCAAAAAATATCGGCGCGGAACGCTTGAAGACTCGTTTCTTCTTGTTCTGCAATAATGGCTACGGCAATATAGGATTCATCCGTAAACGAAAAGTAATTTAAAGGTGGGTGTTAGTTTTTTAAACGAGCAGTTTTACGTTTTTCGTTAGTTATGATCCAAGCTCAAAAGTTCCAAAGGTATGCTAATTTAGCAAGGTTTACTAAGACATCGAAATGTCGATACACTCTATTTAAAAAGTAAACCTAACCACTATCGAACTTAGGTTAACGTTTCAACCTTGTTACATGAAGGGGTCAGCGATAATATGGTTTTCTCTCTTTCTTGAGAGATAAACACACGGTCCCTCTCAATGAATACTAAGGTTGGGCGCACAAACAATAATTTGGACTTCGCTAGTGAACCGTAAACTCCTCGTAATCAATTTACCACCCGCTGAGCAACGTGCTCATTTTTCTTTTTATACAACTTGCAGGTGCACGAGACGATAAATAGAAAGAAAAAAGTCGATGGAGCAAACAAATCTTGCTGGATTAGCAACATAAGAAAAAATGATGACTAATTTGAAGGTACAAGTTCTTTTCTAAATTAGATAGATAGAAATTAATTTTTTGTTTTTGAGTCCGTACATTAACCAACAATATTGACGAAAACCATTACACCGAGTAATTTGAATTAATCGCGTTTCCTTTGATTCTCTATTTCAAATCTCAAACGAAGCAAAAATAATCGGCGCGGAACGCTTGAAGACTCGTTTCTTCTTGTTCTGCAACAATGGCTCCGACAATATAGGATTCATCCGTAAACGAAAAGTAATTTAAAGGTGGGTGTCAGTTTTTTAAACGAGCAGTTTTACTTTTTTCGTTAGTTATGATCCAAGCTCAAAAGTTCCAAGGGTATGCTAATTTAGCAAGGTTTATAAGACATCGAAATGTCGATACACTCTATTTAAAAAGTAAACCTAACAACTATCGAACTTAGGTTAACGTTTCAACCTTGTTACATGAAGGGGTTAGTGATAATATGTTTTTCTCTCTTTCTAGAGAGATAAACACACGGTCCCTCTCAATGAATACTAAGGTTGGCGCACAAACAATAATTTGGACTTCGCTAGAGAACTGTAAACTCCTCGTCATCTATTTACCACCCACTGAGCAACGAGCTCATTTTTCTTTTTAAACAACTTGCAGATGCACGAGACTATAAGTAGAAAGAAAAAAGTCGATGGAGCAAAAAAATCTTGCTGGATTAGCAACATAGGAAAAAATGATGTCTAAATTGACGGTACAAGTTCCTTTCTAAATTAGATAGATAGAAATTAATTATTGTTTTCGAGTCCGTACATTAACCAACAATATTGACGAAAACAATTACATCGAGTAATTTGAATTAATCGCGTTTCCTTTGATTCTATATTTCAGTTCTCAAACGAAGCAAAAAAAATCGGCGCGGAATGCTTGGAGACTCGTTTCTTTTTGTTCAGCAGCAATGGCTCCGGCAATATAGGACTAATCCGTAAACGAAAAGTAATTTAAAGGTGGGTGTTAGTTTTTTAAACGAGCAGTTTTACGTTTTTCGTTAGTTATGATCCAAGCTCAAAAGTTCCAAAGGTATGCTAATTTAGCAAGGTTTACTAAGACATCGAAATGTCGATACACTCTATTTAAAAAGTAAACCTAACCACTATCGAACTTAGGTTAACGTTTCAACCTTGTTACATGAAGGGGTCCGTGATAATATGGTTTTCTTTCTTTCTTGAGAGATAAACACACGGTCCCTCTCAATGAATACTAAGGTTGGGCACACAAACAACAATTTGGACTTCGCTAGTGAACCGTAAACTCCTCGTCATCTATTTACCACCCGCTGAGCAACGAGCTCATTTTTTTTTTTTACTTGCAAAGCGCACGAGACGATAAGTAGAAAGAAAAAAGTTGATGGAGCAAACACATCTTGCTGGATTAGCAACATAAGAAAAAATGATGACTAAATTGAAGGTACAAGTTCTTTTCTAAATTAGATAGATAGAATTTAATTTTTGTTTTCGAGTCTGTACGTTAACCAACAATATTGACGAAAACCATTAGATCGAGTAATTTTAATTAATCGCATTTCCGTTGATTCTATATATCAGTTCGTTTCTTCTTGTTCTGCAATAATGGCTACGACAATATAGGATTCATCCGTAAACGAAAAGTAATTTAAAGGTGGGTGTTAGTTTTTTAAACGAGCAGTTTTTCGTTAGTTATGATCCAAGCTCAAAAGTTCCAAAGGTATGCTAATTTAGCAAGGTTTACTAAGACATCGAAATGTCGATACACTCTATTTAAAAAGTAAACCTAACCACTATCGAACTTAGGTTAACGTTTCAACCTTGTTACATGAAGGGGTCCGTGATAATATGGTTTTCTTTCTTTCTTGAGAGATAAACACACGGTCCCTCTCAATGAATACTAAGGTTGGGCACACAAACAACAATTTGGACTTCGCTAGTGAACCGTAAACTCCTCGTCATCTATTTACCACCCGCTGAGCAACGAGCTCATTTTTTTTTTTTAAACAACTTGCAGGCGCACGAGACGATAAGTAGAAAGAAAAAAGTTGATGGAGCAAACACATCTTGCTGGATTAGCAACATAAGAAAAAATGATGACTAAATTGAAGGTACAAGTTCTTTTCTAAATTAGATAGATAGAAATTAATTTTTGTTTTCAAGTCCGTACATTAACCAACAATATTGACGAAAACCATTACATCGAGTAATTTGAATTCATCGCGTTTCCTTTGATTCTATATTTCAGTTCTCAAACGAAGCAAAAAAAATCGGGTCAGAACGCTTGAAGACTCGTTTCTTCTTGTTCCGCAACAATGGCTCCGGCAATATAGGATTCTTCCGTAAACGAAAAGTAATTTAAAGGTGGGTGTCAGTTTTTCAAATCGGCAGTTTTACGTTTTTCGTTAGTTATGATCCAAGCTCATAAGTTCCAAAGGTATGCTAATTTAGCAAGTTTTACTTAGACATCGAAATGTCGATACACTCTATTTAAAAGTAAACCTAACCACTATCGAACTTAGGTTAACGTTTCAATCTTGTAACATGAAGGGGTTAGTGATAATATCATAATATGGTTTTCTCTCTTTCTTGAGAGATAAACACACGGTCCCTCTCAATGAATACTATGGGTTGGGCGCACAAACAATAATTTGGACTTCGCTAGTGAACCGTAAACTCCTCGTCATCTATTTACCATCCGCTGAGCAACGAGCTCATTTTTCTTTTTAAACAACTTGCAGGTGCACGAGACGATAAGTAGATAGAAAAAAGTCGATGGAGCAAACAAATCTTGTTGGATTAGCAACACAAGAAAAAATGAGGACTAAATTGAAGGTACAAGTTCTTTTCTAAATTAGATAGATAGAAATTAATTGAAGGTACAAGTTCTTTTCTAAATTAGATAGATAGAAATTAATTGAAGGTACAAGTTCTTTTTAAATTAGATAGATAGAAATTAATTTTTGTTTTTGAGTCCGTACATTAACCAACAATATTGACGAAAACCATTACATCGAGTAATTTGAATTAATCGCGTTTCCTTTGATTCTATATATCAGTTCTCAAACGAAGCAAAAAAAATCGGCGCGGGACGCTTGAAGACTCGTTTCTTCTTGTTCTGCAATAATGGCTACGACAATATAGGATTCATCCGTAAACGAAAAGTAATTTAAAGGTGGGTGTTAGTTTTTTAAACGAGCGGTTTTACGTTTTACGTTAGTTATGATCCAAGCTCAAAAGTTCCAAAGGTATGCTAATTTAGCAAGGTTTTGCTAAGACATCGAAATGTCGATACACTCTATTTAAAAAGTAAACCTAACCACTATCGAACTTAGGTTAACGTTTCAACCTTGTTACATGAAGGGGTCCGTGATAATATGGTTTTCTCCCCTTCTTGAGAGATAAACACACGGTCCCTCTCAATGAATACTAAGGTTGGACGCACAAACAACAATTTGGACTTCGCTAGTGAACCGTAAACTCCTCGTCATCTATTTACCACCCGCTGAGCAACGAGCTCATTTTTTTTTAAAACAACTTACAGGTGCACGAAACGATAAGTAGAAAGAAAAAAGTCGATGGAGCAAGCACATCTTGCTGGATTAGCAACATAAGAAAAATTGATGACTAAATTAAAGGTACGAGTTCTTTTCTAAATTAGATAGTTAGAAATTAATTTTTGTTTTCGAGTCCGTACATTAACCAACAATATTGACGAAAACCATTACATCGAGTAATTTGAATTAATCGTGTTTCCTTTGATTCTATATTTCAGTTCTCAAACGAAGCAAAAAAAATCGGCGCGAAACGCTTGAACACTCGTTTCTTCTTGTTCTGCGACAATGGCTCCGGCAATATAGGATTCTTCCGTAAACGAAAAATAATTTAAAGGTGGGAGTCAGTTTTTCAAATCAGCAGTTTTACGTTTTTCGTTAGTTATGATCCAAGCTCACAAGTTCCAAAGGTATGCTAATTTAGCAAGGTTTACTGAGACATCGAAATGTCGATACACTCTATTTAAAAGTAAACTTAACCGCTATCGAACTTAGGTTAACGTTTCAACCTTGTTACATGAAGGGGTCCGGGATAATATGGTTTTCTCTCTTTCTTAAGATATAAACACACGGTCCCTCTCAATGAATACTAAGGTTGGGCGCACGAATAACAATTTGGACTTCGCTAGTGAACCGTGAACTCCTCGTCATCTATTTACCACCCGCCGAGCAATGAGCTCATTTTTTTTTTTAAACAACTTGCAGGTGCACGAGACGATAAGTAGAAAGAAAAAAGTCGATGGAGCAAACACATCTTGCTGGATTAGCAACATAAGAAAAAATGATGACCAAATTGAAGGTACAACTTCTTTTCTAAATTAGATAGATAGCAATTAATTGAAGGTACAAGTTCTTTTTAAATTAGATAGATAGAAATTAATATTTGTTTTTGAGTCCGTACATTGACCAACAATATTGACGAAAACCATTACATCGAGTAATTTGAATTAATCGTGTTTCCTTTCATTCCATATATCAGTTCTCAAACGAAGCAAAAAATATCGGCGCGGAACGCTTGAAGACTCGTTTCTTCTTGTTCTGCAATAATGGCTACGGCAATATAGGATTCATCCGTAAACGAAAAGTAATTTAGAGGTGGGTGTTAGTTTTTTAAACGAGCAGTTTTACGTTTTTCGTTAGTTATGATCCAAGCTCAAAAGTTCCAAAGGTATACTAATTTAGCAAGGTTTACTAAGACATCGAAATGTCGATACACACTATTTAAAAAGTAAACCTAACCACTATCGAACTTAGGTTAACGTTTCAACCATGTTACATGAAGGGGTCTGCGATAATATGGTTTTCTCTCTTTCTTGAGAGATAAACACACGGTCCCTCTCAATGAATACTAAGGTTGGGCGCACAAACAATAATTTGGACTTCACTAGTGAACCGTAAACTCCTCGTAATCAATTTACCACCCGCTGAGCAACGTGCTCATTTTTCTTTTTAAACAACTTACAGGTGCACGAGACGATAAGTAGAAAGAAAAAAGTAGATGGAGCAAACAAATCTTGCTGGATTAGCAACATAAGAAAAAATGATGACTAAATTGAAGGTACAAGTTCTTTTCTAAATTAGATAGATAGAAATTAATTTTTGTTTTCGAGTCCGTACATTAACCAACAATATTGACGAAAACCATTACATCGAGTAATTTGAATTAATCGCGTTTCCTTTGATTCTATATTTCAGTTCTGAAACGAAGCAAAAAAAATCGGCGCGGGACGCTTGCTGACTCGTTTCTACTTGTTCTGCAACAATGGCTCCGGCAATATAGGATTCATCCGTAAACGAAAAGTAATTTAAAGGTGGGTGTTAGTTTTTAAACGAGCAGTTTTACGTTTTTCGTTAGTTATGATCCACGCTCAAAAGTTCCAAAGGTATGCTAATTTAGCAAGGTTTATAAGACATCGAAATGTCGTACACTCTATTTAAAAAGTAAACCTAACCACTATCGAACTTAGGTTAACGTTTCAACCTTGTTACATGAAGGGGTCTGCGATAATATGGTTTTCTCTCTTTCTTGAGAGATAAACACACGGTCCCTCTCAATGAATACTAAGGTTGGGCGCACAAACAATAATTTGGACTTCGCTAGTGAACTGTAAACTCCTCGTTATCTATTTACCACCCGCTGAGCAACGAGCTCATTTTTCTTTTTAAACAACTTGCAGGTGCACGAGACTATAAGTAGAAAGAAAAAAGTCGATGGACCAAACAAATCTTGCTGGATTAGTAACGTAAGAAAAAATGATGACTAAATTGAAGGTACAAGTTCTTTTCTAAATAAGATAGATAGAAATTAATTTTTGTTTTCGAGTCCGTACGTTAACCAACAATATTGACGAAAACCATTACATCGAGTAATTTGAATTAATCGCGATTCCTTTCATTCAATATTTCAGTTCTCAAACGAAGCAAAAAAAATCGGCGCGGAACGCTTGGAGACTCGTTTATTTTTGTTCTGCAACAATGGCTCCGGCAATATAGGATTCATCCGTAAACGAAAAGTAATTTAAAGGTGGGTGTTAGTTTTTCAAACGAGCAGTTTAACGTTTTTCGTTAGTTATGATCCAAGCTCAAAAGTTCCAAAGGTATGCTAATTTAGCAAGGTTTACTAAGACATCGAAATGTCGATACACTCTATTTAAAAAAGTAAACCTGACCACTATCGAACTTAGGTTAACGTTTCAACCTTGTTACATGAAGGGGTCCGCGATAATATGGTTTTCTCTCTTTCTTGAGAGATAAACACACGGTCCCTCTCAATGAATACTAAGGTTGGGCGCACAAACAACAATTTGGACTTCGCTAGTGAACCATAAACTCCTCGTAATCTATTTACCACCCGCTGAGCAACGTACTTATTTTTCTTTTTAAACAACTTACGGGTGCGCGAGACGATAAGTAGAAAGAAAAAAGTCGATGGAGCAACCAAATCTTGCTGGATTAGCAACATAAGAAAAAATGATGACTAAATTGAAGGTACAAGTTCTTTTCTAAATTAGATAGATAGAAATTAATTTTTGTTTTTGAGTCCGTACATTAACCAACAATATTGACGAAAACCATTACATCGAGTAATTTGAATTAATAGCGTTTCCTTTGATTCTATATTTCAAATCTGAAACGAAGCAAAAATAATCGGCCCGGAACGCTTGAAGACTCGTTTCTTCTTGTTCTGCAACAATGGCTCCGACAATATAGGATTCATCCGTAAACGAAAAGTAAATTAAAGGTGGGTGTGAGTTTTTTAAACGAGCAGTTTTACGTTTTTCGTTAGTTATGATCCAACCTAAAAAGTTCCAAAGGTATGCTAATTTAGCAAGGTTTATAAGACATTCAAATGTCGATACACTCTATTTAAAAAGTAAACCTAACCACTATCGAACTTAGGTTAACGTTTCAACCTTGTTACATGAAGGGGTTAGTGATAATATGGTTTTCTCTCTTTCTTGAGAGATAAACACACGGTCCCTCTCAAAGAATACTAAGGTTGGGCGCACTAACAATAATTTGGACTTCGCCAGTGAACTGTAAACTCCTCGTCATCTATTTACCACCCGCTGAGCAACGAGCTCATTTTTCTTTTTAAACAACTTGCAGTTGCTCGAGACTATAAGTAGAAAGAAAACAGTCGATGGAGCAAACAAATCTTGCTGGATTAGCAACATAAGAAAAAATGATGACTAAATTGAAGGTACAAGTTCTTTTCTAAATTAGATAGATAGAAATTAATTTTTGTTTGAGTCCGTACATTAACCAACAATATTGACGAAAACCATTACCTCGAGTAATTTGAATTAATCGCGTTTCCTTTGATTCTATTTTTCAGTTCTCAGACGAAGCAAAAAAAATCGGCGCGGGACGCTTGAAGACTCGTTTCTTTTTGTTCTGCAACAATGGCTACGGCAATATATGATTCATTCGTAAACGAAAAGTAATTTAAAGGTGGGTGTTAGTTTTTCAAACGAGCAGTTTTACGTTTTTCGTTAGTTATGATCCAAGCTCATAAGTTCCAAAGGTATGCTTATTTAGCAAGGTTTACTAAGACATTGAAATGTCGATACACTCTATTTAAAAAGTAAACCAGACCATTATCGAACTTAGGTTAACGTTTCAACCTTGTAACATGAAGGGGTTAGTGATAATATGGTTTTCTCTCTTTCTTGAGAGATAAACACACGGTCCCTCTCAAAGAATACTAAGGTTGGGCGCGCAAACAATAATTTGGACTTCGCTTTTGAACTGTAAACTCCTCATCATCTATTTACCACCCGCTGAGCAACGAGCTCATTTTTCTTTTTAAACAACTTGCAAGTGCTCGAGACTATAAGTAGAAAGAAAAAAGTCGATGGAGCAAACAAATCTTGCTGGATTAGCAACATAAGAAAAAACGATGACTAAATTGAAGGTACAAGTTCTTTTCTAAATTAGATAGATAGAAATTAATTTTTGTTTGAGTCCGTACATTAACCAACAATATTGACGAAAACCATTACATCGAGTAATTTGAATTAATCGCGTTTCCTTTGATTCTATATTTCAGTTCTCAAACGAAGCAAAAAAAATCGGCGCGGAACCCTTGAAGACTCGTTTCTTTTTGTTATGCAACAATGGCTCCGGCAATATATGATTCATTCGTAATCGAAAAGTAATTTAAAGGTGGGTGTTAGTTTTTCAAAGGAGCGGTTTTACGTTTTTCGTTAGTTATGATCCAAGCTCATAAGTTCCAAAGGTATGCTAATTTAGCAAGGTTTACTAAGACATCGAAATGTCGATACACACTATTTAAAAAGTAAACCTGACCACTATCGAACTTAGGTTAACGTTTCAACCTTGTTACATGAAGGGGTTAGTGATAATATGGTTTTCTCTCTTTCTTGAGAGATAAACACACGGTCCCTCTCAAAGAATACTAAGGTTGGGCGCACAAACAATAATTTGGACTTCGCTTTTGAACTGTAAACTCCTCATCATCTATTTACCACCCGCTGAGCAACGAGCTCATTTTTCTTTTTAAACAACTTGCAGGTTCTCGAGACTATAAGTAGAAAGAAAAAAGTCGATGGAGCAAACAAATCTTGCTGGATTAGCAACATAAGAAAAAATGATGACTAAATTGAAGGTACAACTTCTTTTCTAAATTAGATAGATAGAAATTAATTTTTGTTTGAGTCCGTACATTAACCAACAATATTGTCGAAAACCATTACATCGAGTAATTTGAATTAATCGCGTTTCCTTTGATTCTATATTTCAGTTCTCAAACGAAGCAAAAAAAATCGGCGCGGAACGCTTGAAGACTCGTTTCTTTTTGTTCTGCAACAATGGCTCCGGCAATATATGATTCATTCGTAAACGAAAAGTAATTTAAAGGTGGGTGTTAGTTTTTCAAACGAGCAGTTTACGTTTTTCGTTAGTTATGATCCAAGCTCATAAGTTCCAAAGGTATGCTAATTTAGCAAGGTTTACTAAGACATCGAAATGTCGATACACTCTATTTAAAAAGTAAACCTGACCACTATCGAACTTAGGTTAACGTTTCAACCTTGTTACATGAAGGGGTCCGGGATAATATGGTTTTCTCACTTTCTTGAGAGAGAAACACACGGTCCCTCTCAATGAATACATGAAGGGGTCTGGGATAATAATTTGGACATCGCTAGTGAACCGTAAACTCCTCGTCATCTATTTACCACCCGCTGAGCAACGAGCTCATTTTTCTTTTTAAACAACTTGCAGGTGCACGAGACTATAAGTAGAAAGAAAAAAGTCGATGGACCAAACAAATCTTGCTGGATTAGCAACATAAGAAAAAATGATGACTAAATTGAAGGTACAAGTTCTTTTCTAAATTAGATAGATAGAAATTAATTTTTGTTTTCGAGTCCGTACGTTAACCAACAATATTGACGAAAACCATTACATCGAGTAATTTGAATTAATCGCGTTTCCTTTCATTCTATATTTCAGTTCTCAAACGAAGCAAAAAAAATCGGCGCGGAACGCTTGGAGACTCGTTTCTTTTTGTTCTGCTACAATGCCTCCGGCAATATAGGATTCATCCGTAAACGAAAAGTAATTTAAAGGTGGGTGTTAGTTTTTCAAACGAGCAGTTTAACGTTTTTCGTTAGTTATGATCCAAGCTCAAAAGTTCCAAAGGTTTGCTAATTTAGCAAGGTTTATAAGACATCGAAATGTCGATACACTCTATTTAAAAAGTAAACCTAACCACTATCGAACTTAGGTTAACGTTTCAACCTTGTTACATGAAGGGGTTAGTGATAATATGGTTTTCTCTCTTTCTTGAGAGAGAAACACACGGTCCCTCTCAATGAATACATGAAGGGGTCCGGGATAATAATTTGGACTTCGCTAGTGAACCGTAAACTCCTCGTTATCTATTTACCACCCGCTGAGCAACGAGCTAATTTTTCTTTTTAAACAGCTTGCAGGTGCACGAGACGATAAGTAGAAAAAAAAAGTCGATGGAGCAAACAAATCTTGCTGGATTAGCAACATAAGAAAAAATGATGACTAAATTGAAGGTACAACTTCTTTTCTAAATTAGATAGAAATTAATTTTTGTTTTCAATTCCCTACATTAACCAACAATATTGACGAAAACCATTACATCGAGTAATTTGAATTAATCGCGTTTCCTTCGATTCTTTATTTCAATTCTCAAACGAATCAAAAAAAATCGACGCGGGACGCTTGAAGACTCGTTTCTTCTTGTTCGGCAACAATGGCTCCGGCAATATAGGATTCACCCTTAATTTGATTTATACTAAGAAATCATATTATGCTGAATAATATATTCGTTCTTAAGGATTAACATCTCTCTCAAACTTAACTTTGGCTATATTTCGAACCCCAGTAAATATCAAAGCTATGATATGCACCGAACGCTGCAAGATATGTATCTTCCTTTTCGACAACAATGTCAAAAGACTTTATAGGCTATTTCCGCATACGAAATGTATTTTAAGGTGGGTGTCTAGACTAATAAAGCGAGGGATTTTACGATCTTCATTAGTTTTGATCCGAGCTTAAAAGTGCATAAGGTATGCTACTTTAGCAAGGTTTACTAAGACATCTAAATGTCGCTATATTATGTTTATCAAGTAAACCGAATCATGAAAGAACTTTCGTTAATGCTTTAACCTTGTTACACAACGCTTTAACCTTGTTACACAAAGGGGACCGTGAGATTACGTTCTCTGAATTTCTCGCGAGATTACAACACGGTCTCCACAAATGAATACTAAGGTTGGGCGCACAAACAATAATTTGGACTTCACTAATAAACCTCGTAAACTCCTCACCATCCCTTTACCACCCACTGAGCAACGAGCTCATTCTTTTTCTCTAAACACCTTGCAGGTGAACGAGTCGACCAATGAAAAGAAAAAGTTCAATTGAAGCAATCAATTATGATAGAAGGACGACGTACAAAACAACGATAAATAGTTTTAAGGTATGAGTCCATTTCTAAATTAAATAGGACAAAAAATCATTAATTTTATTACCGAGTGATACCTTAATTTGATTTATACTAAGAAATCATATTATGCTGAATAATATATTCGTTCTTAAGGATTAACATCTCTCTCAAACTTAACTTTGGCTCTATTTCGAACCCCAGTAAATATCAAATCTATGATATGCACCGAACGCTGCAAGATATGTATCTTCCCTTTCGACAACAATGTCAAAAGACTTTATAGGCTATTTCCGCAGGCGAAATGTATTTTAAGGTGGGTGTCTAGACTAATAAAGCGAGGGATTTTACGATTTTCATTAGTTTTGATCCGAGCTCAAAAGTGCATAAGGTATGCTAATTTAGCAAGGTTTACTAAGACATCTAAATGTCGCTATATTATGTTTATCAAGTAAACCGAATCATGAAAGAACTTTCGTTAACGCTTTAACCTTGTTACACAAAGGGGACCGTGAGATTACGTTCTCTGAATTTCTCGCGAGATTACAACACGGTCTCCACAAATGAAGCTATGTTGTTGTTGTTGTTGTTGTTTCTCGGGTTTCATTGAGATTAAGCAAGATAAGTAAAAGAGTTCGAATAGGTCAGCTTGTTCTAAACTTGTTGTTTTTGGATAAGGCTAACTATTAGGGGGTTTTGCGTAGATCGTGCACCAGTCTGTTTTTTAAAGATCTATTTAAAAACCCACTGGTCTGTTTTTGCCTTTAATTTAAGATTATCTCAATAGAGTTGCATTGTTAGAGCAAGTGTTTGAGATTTGCAAATCATTGCTTGACTCTCATTTAAGCAATTTAATAGCTAGTTACTCTAATACCTAAAATATTGTAGGAAAAGAATGCTTGAATTAACAAGCAGTTAAACTAACATTCAAATTGGAAATAAGACATTGATCAAATCACTTTCTAAGAATCTTTGAAAGACAAGAAAAAATAATGAATGTCTTACCTCGTGAATACTCGAAATCAATAACCAGAAAGAAAGCTCCATGTCATTCCGTCCTGACATTCCCTAATCTTGTCATATTCAAAACTAATCCCAACTCCTAACTAGAAAAAAAAAATACACATCAGAATCTATTTTTTGATAAATAAATGATAAACGCACCTTCAACAAGCTCGACTCTCATGAATCCATTCCATTGTCTTGTCTGTCATTTCTGATACAACACACAATATGAGATCAACCAAATTTCACAATCCACATAAAATGAAAAAACAGACTAATTCTCAGCAAGTCCTCATATCCACCGACTTACCAAATTCACTGTCCGTTTGCCGATCAAAATGCGAATCAAAGCTCGCCATGGACTGAAAACTGAGACCAAATCCGTCGATCAGTGCTTCGAGATCAGGTGCAAGAAATCTGGATCGATCTAGAGAAAAAAGCGAGTGAGCGAGACTGAGAGAAAAGGAGAGAGGAGAGCGCGGTCTTGGTTTCGATTTCAAATGAGCTCTACCGAGTTATTGTTTTTTTACTGCTTAATTTTTTTACTTACTTGAGCATGTGACGATGAAGGGGGTAGCGTATGAGTTCGTTGGAAGAAGTAAAAATGCAAATAATTATTTTATTGATTAGTGAGGTCACTGCACACAAATATCGATGCAGAAATTAATAAACATCAACAATCGAGTTTCCATCTCCGAGTGTCTTAAAACGACTTACCAAATCATATTCATTATCAAAAATTGAACCTAGACTTTAGCTCGGTAGTTGACGAGCTTACATAGTAAGAGTAAACACAATGAAAACATATATTCATTTTTTTTTTACTCGATGAGATGGACAAGACATCATTTGTCAAAAAATAAAATTTATGAAGGTCGTGCTAACTTAAGTTCGCCTATTGCTGAAAAAAAAAAAAAAATTAATTAAATACTAATAAATAGTAACATTACTTGTTAATGATCAGGGTAGATGAGGTTATTGATTCAACTTATATTACAATCAAGTGGTTGGTTTCTTATTTTATAAAAAAAAAAAATTCCAAATTTAATAAACAGCTTTACATTTTTAAAAAATAAGATTAACAATCAAATCCTTATGGACCTATGGTCTCCATTTTACGAGTATACTATTTGGAGAAATTTGAAACACAATTATTCGAGTCTGGTGGATATACACCGATATCTGTGCACATCGTCATCCATAATCCAACCGGCTCGAACACATTCATACACTAATCACACGCGCACATCTCATCCGATGACGAAAATACCCCTAGAAAAGATAGAATCCACTTCGATAAATTGATTTTGCCAACATTGTAATGAAAGATGGAAAGATTGATAAATATATCTAATAATTTACATCACCAATTAGTCCAATGTGAAATTCCAAGTATATAACAATCCATTCAATGAACAATAATTAGACTGCAATATTACTCAAATTAATGTACAAGTTCTACCAGTGGTTTTTTACATCTTGGATCACATGAATTCAAACATAAAAAAAAGATGGAATCGTGATTCAAGAACATTAAAAGATAACATAATCATTAGAGTCAGTCGTAGTACAATTTGGGATTAACAAGAAGACAAAATCATACATTAACGAGAAATAATATTACATAAATTATTGATCTAAGATCAAGAAACACTGGTTTTAATTGCAGACTTGTTTTGAAAAGTTGAACTTTATAAATTACTACCATTAGTAACATCTAAGTTGCATTTGACAAAAATCGCAAGAACCCAATCATATAACAACTATGTTCATTTTATCTAACTATTGATTATAAAGTCAGCAAGCAATACAATTTAGAAATTCTTGTATTGATTACCATCTATTGATTAAGTGAATGTTAGCATAAACCATTGAGTGAATGATAGATCAAATGTATAGGTGATCGGTATGTATGTGAAATAAGCGTAGCTGAGGTTGTTGAGTTTGTTATAAGGTTGTCCAATGAGATGTAGACAAGTGTATTAGTTACTGCACTTTCACAATTATATAAATACCTCATACTCTTCCCCTAGAAGCTTCAGAGAAGAAGAGATGAGTTTTTCAATTGAGTTCTTGATGATAACATGGTATCAGACCTTTTGAAGGCTCATCGCCATTGTTAGTGGCCTGTGGTTCTTGAAGAATCATTATCGACAGTGAAGAAGATCATCGTCATTGTTGATATTCTGTGGATCTTGAAGGTTCATACATCAACATGGAAGATCAAGTGAATTCTTCAAGGCTTTCTTCTCCAAATATTTCATATTCTTCTGCAAACAATCAATCCATGATTATACCATTCGGTAACTCTCTCAACCAAATTGTATCGATAAAGTTGAATGATAGTAATTTTTTGTTATGGAAATCCATCATTGTACCTGCAATCGAATGATGTAGGTTAGATGGAATCTTGTTTGGAACAATCAAAGTTCCTTCATTGCTTCCTGAACAAGGGGAACCAAATCTTGAATATCAAGTTTGGCATTCTCGGGATAGAATGTTGTATGCCTGGTTGTTATGCACATTGGAACTACATATTGCAACATCAGTGGTTGCAAAAAAGGGAAAAACCTAGACAGTTAATGAACTGTGGCAATCTATTGAAGAATTTTGTGGCGCACACAATAGAGCACATATTCAGTTCAATAGAACTGCAATCAGAACTACCAGGAAAGGATCTACAAAGATAAGTGATTATCTTCAAAAGATGAAGGAATTGGCTGATAATATAGCTATTCTGGAGAGCAGATTTCAGTTGCAGAACTCATTTCTTGTACACTTTCTGGTTTAGATGGAGAGTATCTTCCAATTACAACTATATTGGAATGTCAAGGAGATCTGAAATGGACTGAATTACAGTCTTGTTTACTGAGTTTTGAAGCAAAACTTAGTCAGTTACAAATGTTATCTGGAATAAATTCTATGAATCTTCAAGGTTCAAATCAAGTGAATGTTGCTTAAATAAAACAAGGTGGATCACACAATAATTGGAATAACAATTTTCAGAAACAAGGAGGAAATGGTGGCAAGAATTTCAATAACAACAATAGATGTCGAGGTGGTAGATTTCGAGGAAGAGGAGGTTTTTGATTTCCAAATAACAATCGACCAACATGTCAAATATGCAACAAGGTTGGACACTCTGCTGCTTTCTGCTATTATAGAGCAGATATGAATTACATGGGCACACAAACTAGTCAGTCACTTAGGAATCAAGTCTTTAATGGATTTCAGGGCAATCAAAACTTCAAATGAGGAGTTCAATTACAAGGAGCACAACCAAGTGCACATTTTCTTGGTACTCAAAATAATGTTGGGAGTTCTTCTGGTACTGGTTTCAATTCACCAGAGTCTGTCAGTGATTCATCTTGGTATGCAGATAGTGGTGCTACAGCCCATGTTACACTAGATACTTCTCAAATGAATCATATTTCACCATATCAAGGTAATGATTCTTTGATTATTGGCAATGGTAATTCTCTTCCTATTCAGTATATTGGTACTGCTAATGTTACATCTGCTGATTCTAGACTGCGATCTTCAAATACCTTATGTGTACCAAACATAAGAAATAATCTTATCAATATATCTCAACTGGTTAAGGACAATAATTTTGTTATTGAGTTTACTAATAAGAGTTGTTTGGTGAAGGATTCTTCAACTAAGGAGATCCTACTTAAGGGTGTGCTTCGAGATGGATTATATCATTTTTTCAGTTCTCCACTATTCTCACAGCAGAAGTCTTCCAGTCCTGCACAAGCTTACTGGGCATCCAGAAGATCAATCACATCTCTGTGGCATTATCGTTTAGGACATCCTGCAGTTCAAACTTTACAACATGTTCTGAGATCTCATTTTCATTAACCATGTACCTCTCCTGAATTTTGTCATGTATGTCCAATGGGCAAACACCATGCTTTACCATTTTCACAGTCAAACTCAAGATATACTCATGTGTTAGACCTCATTCACTCAGATGTTTGGGGCCCTTCTCCAGTTACTTCTCATGATGGTTTCAATTACTACATTGTATTTGTTGATGATTGGTCAAGGTTTACATGGATTTTTCCTTTAAAACATAAATCTGATGCACTTTCTGCTTTTAAAGTGTTCAAATCTAGAGTTGAAAATCAGTTTAATACCAAGATCAAATGTTTACAATCTGATTGGGGTGGTGAGTTTTGAAGTTTCAAATTGTTCTTGGAAGAGCAAGGCATTTTCTTTCAACATCCATGCCCATATACACATGAACAAAATGATAGAGTGGAAAGAAAGCACAGACATATAGTTGAAACAAGTCTCACTCTTCTTGCTCAAGCTGGATTACCTTATCAGTTTTGGTATGATGCTTGTGAAACTACTACATTTCTGGTAAATAAATGACCTACATGAGTGTTGCAGGGCTCTTCTCCATATCATATGATGTATAATGTTCCTCCTGATTACATGATTTTGAAGGTGTTTGGTTGTACATGCTATCCATATACAAGACCATATAATGCTCACAAGTATTAATATCGATATGATAGATGCTTATTTTTTGGATACAACTCTATTCATAAGGGATATAAATGTCTGAACTCTGCTGGTAGAATATATGTTTCCAGACATGTCTTATTTAATGAATATGAGTTTCCTTATCACATGATGTTTTCTTCCAAGCCATTACCTACATCTGACTGTCCTACTGGTCCACTGATATCTCTACCTGTACCTATATGTTCTTCATCATCAGAAAAGTTGCCCATCACTTCTCCTATACAATCTTCTCCTACAAGTTCTTCTTCACCAGTAGCTGATCATACTCTACCTGCTCCATCTACTGTTTCAACTAATATACACCCAATGGTTACAAGAGCTAAAACTGGCATTATTCAGAAGAACGTGTTTGCCTCTACTACTTCTTCTGCTATAGATGAAGTTCCTAAATCAGCTAAACAAGCTTTTCTTATTCCTCATTGGAAAGAAACAATGGACAAAGAGTATCAAGCTTTGGTCGAAAATGGGACTTGGTCACTTGTTCCATCTACTAATCCTCAAAATATTGTAGGCAACAAGTGGATATTTACAATTAAGAATAATTCAGATGATTCAGTGAATAGATATAAAACAAGATTGGTCGCAAAAGGTTTCAAGCAAGTTCCTGGCATTGATTTCTCAAAAACTTATAGTCCAGTTGTTAAAGCTTCTACTCTTCGAGTTATTTTTTCTATTGTTGTCACTCTTGGATGGAATTTGAGGCAAATAGATATACATAATGCTTTCCTAAATGGACAACTCGATGAAGAAGTCTACACCAATCAACCTGAAGGTTTTGTGCATCCAAATTATCCTGATATGGTGTCATCTTCATAAGGCATTGTATGGTTTGAGACAGGCACCAAGAGCTTGGTTTAACAAGTTGAAAAATCAGCTAATCTCTTGGGGTTTCCAAAATGCAGTCTCTGAAACTTCTTTGTTTATTTTAAATCATCAAAGCACTCTTCTATATGTTCTAGTATATGTTGATGATATCATCATAACTGGAAACAATGCTGACCTGATTCGGTCCTTTATTGATCAACTGAATCAGAAATTTGCTTTGAAGGACATTGGGCATCTCAATATGTTTCTGGGCTTTGAAGTTCATAGGGATCAGTCAGGTCTCTATCTTACTTAATCTAGCTATGTTTATGAGTTACTGAAGAAGGTTGGTATGCTCAATACTAAACCAGTAGACACACCTGCTGTTGTTACCAAGTCTCTGCCTGATGTCTCTGCATCTTTGTTCACTGATCCTTCTCTTTATCGAAGCATCTTAGGGGGTCTTCAACATGTTGTTAATACTCGTCCTGACATTGCCTACATTGTCAACAAGCTAAGTCAGTATCAACAGTCTCTTTCCACATTACATTGGCAAGCCTTAAAAAGAGTTTTAAGGTACTTGAAAGGGACCATTCAATGTGGTCTGTGTTTTAAACCAGGATCTAAGTTTTTGCTAACTGGTTATTCAGATGTTGATTGGACATCTTCCATTGATGATCGTAAGTCCATTGCTGGTTATGCTGTCTATTTTGGATGCAATCTCATTTCTTGGCAGTCCAAAAAGCAAGGTGTGGTGGCCAAATCCAGTACGGAGTCAGAGTATAGGGCTCTTGCTCATGTTGCATCTGAGATAACTTGGTTAAAGTCTCTCCTATCTGAGTTTCACTTTCCTCTTCATAGTACTCCAGTTGTGTGGTGTGATAATTTGAGTGCTACGACATTGGCCAGGAATCCAGTTTTTCATTCCCGAACAAAGCATATAGAAATTGACGTCCATTACATTCGTGATCAGGTTCTCAAAGGCTTCTTATCTGTTCATCATGTTCCCTATCATGATCAAATTGCTAATTGTTTCACTGAGGCTGTATCTACTTCAAGGTTTTGCTATTTGAGAGACAAACTTGGAGTCGTGTTACTTCCCCTTCGTTTGAGGGGGGATGTTAGCATAAACCATTGAGTGAATGATAGATCAAATGTATAGGTGATCAGTATGTATGTGAAATAAGTGTAGCTGAGGTTGTCGAGTTTGTTAGAAGGTTGTCCAATGAGATGTAGGCAAGTGTATTAGTTACTATACTTTCACAATTATATAAATACCTCATACTCTTCCTCTAGAAGCTTCAGAGAAGAAGAGATGAGTTTTTCAATTGAGTTCTTGATGATAACAGTGAATTAGGAGTCTTTATCTTCTCAAATGGTGATTGTATATATCAAGTAGACATGTGATATGTAATGACTGATATTTTCATGTCTAACAACCTATTAAAGTTTGGGACAATGAATCAAACACGCTGTTGGGTCCCCAACTGGTCGGTCATCATGTTTTCATGTATTACAACATCGACACATGAACCTATCGCTCTTTGTTTTCTGATAGGTAATGACTAACTAATATTTTCATGTCTTAACAACCTATTAAAATTTTTATTTTTTGATACTTTTCAAGATTTGAATTACACATTATATAGGCTATTGATCATATAGCCGTTACATAATTTTTAGGAAACAACAACTAAATAAGGAAGCTATATTCTTTGATTAAACAACTAATTGATTGTCAATTTGCCAAGTTTACTTAGTTGTTGAATTTCCGTGTAAGCAATTAAGGATCTTTGTGATCCTTGTCACTCCTTGATTGATGAGGCTCCTTATCATTCCATATAGACACATGATTAGCACTAGATAGTAGATCGCTAATAGCCTTTAGGAATTGACGAATATTGGCTTCTAGTGAGAAGAGAATGTAATTTGAAGATTCGCCTCAGTTTAAGAGCCATGGATTGAAGAGGCAAAGCAGGGCTTGTAGAACAAGCAAAGAATGACCTGCTGATTGGATTAAAGTTTCAAAGGCTTTTGCATTGTGTTTAATATTGAGGGCCGCTAAGGGCACCCCACCATTTAATGAGGGCACCCAGTTAATGTGGGCACAAACTGTTTTACATGGGGCACCCAAAAATTAGCCCCGAACTACCGAAAATACCCCCTCGTGCAAATCCATCTGCACCCCACCACTCCCAGCACCATCTTCACCGCCTGGACTCCAAGAACCAGTTTTGTGTGAACCGACCTGTGAGAGGAATCTCCGAAATCGTGTTTCCCGTGTCTTGCCTTGTGTTTCTCCTTCGGTTTACGAACTTTTTGCAGTTCGTAGGGTCGTGGTGTGAGCCGATTTCGTCTCCAAGTTAGGGTTCGGTTGAAGTTCGTCGGACACACCTTATTTAGTGTAATTAAGTTACATTTGGTAGAGTAGTTGTGATTTACAGTGGTGGTTTGTTCAATAGGTAAAAAAATTGGAAAATCGCGGTTCTCGGCCACACAGGCCAGAGACTGTGTAAACTGTCTCGGCCACGAAGATCGGAAGAGTTCACAGTGTCTCGGTTACGCATGGCCGAGAATACTTCGGTTATCTCGGCCGAGACATGACGAGATCTACAATTAGTGATAGGTAATGTGGCGTCGGTGGTGTACAACCAAAAATTTTCTCCTACTCTCGGTTGTACACTGGCGAGAGGGTTAGAGTAGGCTCGGTCCTCTATGGCTGAGACAATCCAATATATCTCGGTCCTGCGAGGCCGAAACAATCGCGCACATCGACATAAACTTCGGATAACCTCATGAAAAACACAATAAATTCGCAAAATTACGTCAAGTTCAACCTCCTCTTGCACCGTAGCAGTACAATCCTCCATTATATAGTGGAAACAAGTTCGGATTTGAGGAAATTACTAAACCCTACGTTGATAAACAAATCATCATTTTCACAGTTTTTCACAACTAAATAGTTCTAAAAAACCATCATATGGTTGTCAAACATTGTTACTTCGCTGTCGGATGATGTCAAATCCGCAAGAATCGATAAACGCTCGACAAACGCAATGTGATTTTGTGGTTCAACCTCGTGATGGGGTGCCATTTTTCTTTGTCAAAATGATTTGTAGGGTTTGAATCATTATATATACAGGGGCAAAATGGTCTTTTCCAGTTTTGCTGGAATTTTTACAAATAATTTGGGTGCCTTCATTAAACGGTGGGGTGCCCTTAGCGGCCCTCTTAATATTTTATATATATATATAGTTGTTGAAACACCACGATCAATATCATTTCCTAAGAGTAAATTGATACCAATTTTTGTAAGCTAAGGACCAATGTCATGTATGATGACATTGTTTTGCTAATGGATCATCAATTCAGACATAGATGGGCGGCCTAAGCTAATTTGATAGTGGCTATAGTTTAATTTGTATAAATGAAGCCCAAGTTAAAAAAATAAAACATTTGTCATAGATGTTTCTCGAGAAACGTGTAGACATATCACAAGACCAATTAAGTTTAGTTTGGTGTTAGTGGAGGTGAGTTAGTGGAGAGTTAAATGGATTGTGGGGTCATCGTAAAAGCCGTAAGATTGATCTAGAGATGAGGCATTTATACGAGATCAAAGGCTAAAATTTCATCTCACTTAGATATATAAAGTTTGGCTTGCAAAAATAGAAAGTAAATTAGTTTTTGAAAGCAATAGTGTAGACAACACGTACGCATGCACGAACGTGTGATATGAAAACCGTCGGATCCAAGAAGCAGATCTAATCTCGATTTATGTCGGTGGTGGTGGTTATAATATCCTCCTATCAGACCACATTTGGTTCACAGACTGTTCTTCATCCATCTCATGAGAGAGATTTCGCGATCGATGCGATCGATTAGGGTTTCACGATCGATGCGATCGGTCGTCTCGAAACCTTCGTTTTGGTGATCCATGGCGGCCGATCTCATGGATCCACTTGACGGCCTCCCTGTACTGTCTCTGCTCTCATGAGCATTCTTCATGTTGTGGTAAATCAGCTTCGGTTTTTTGCTTCGCGCTGTTGATCGTTTTGTATTTCTTGGTTTTGTAATTTGATTGTTAAAGTTGTTTAATCACATCGGGTGATGTTATTTTGATTTTGTAATCTTTAATTATGTAGTAATCTTTGTTCTTGTTCTTTGATTATTAATTCTCAAATTTATTTTTAATGTTGTTCTTTGTTTAATCACATCGGGTGATGTCGTTTGATTATTAATTCTCACTTTTTTTTTTTATGTTGCGACTGTGTAATGTTCAGTTGAGAGTTAGGCCAAGCTGCATCTGATCTTCGAGGGGAAAACAACTTAAGAGGATTGGTTCTGACTGAGTCGTCCTCCTCCTCCGCCTAGTCCTCCCTTTTTGTGGTCCTCCCATTGAAGGTGAAGGACAAGGCGAGCATACCCCACGAGAAGATCCAGGGCAATGTGGAGAGAAGATCCGCAAATATTTATCTTTGTTGGAGGATGATCGGACTCTCTTCTTTGATTATAATAGCATTCACACTCTGCACCTTGTAATCCAATTTGATTCAAGTCTGGTGTCCTGTGTTTAGTGTTGATATGTGATTACTTGTGTTGTATTAATTGTTTGTTTTTTTTTCCTTGTTTTGATCAAGCAAGTCACAACAGTGATGATGGGATATAATGGATCCATTGCTAGATATTTCGTGAGACGCATTTCACTGTATTGTTATTGTTGTTGTTGTGTATTGGTTGATGAAGATGGTCTCAATGTATCTCTATAAACCCACCCACACCCTCAAGACCCCAGAAGTTCATCACTCGAAAACCCCTTCGTCGCCTCGACCAACTCCTCATAATAAAATCTATGAGGCCAATGCTCCCAACTCCCACTCAATCTCATCCTCCTCATCCTCCTCTTCACCAATCCTCACATCTCCATTACACAACCCCACACCACAAAACCCAACATCACCACAAATACAACCCCCACATTGAAACCCCAGCAATGCCCCCCACCAGACAACCCTTTAGACCTCCTCGACTCCAGCAAGAACACTGGCAAATTCGACGTGTCAATCTCCCTAGCAGACTCCATGCCAAAATCCTCTTTGCCTCCACCCAAATCACTTTCAAACATCTCAGGAGACGCATAATTCAACCAACATGCAGAGCCCTCTTTTCAAGTACGTATTAACATACGTTATACATAGTTGTTAAGATTCTTACCTGTATTCACAAACGTCCCAATGGATCTCTAAAAAAAAATCCAATACATGTATCTCTGAAGATATAACAAGAAACTTCGTATATGACATTTTGCAAGGATCGTTGTGCTCAGTTCTTTACTTGAAGATGTTCATAGTTGAAGGAGAAACCTCAATGCATTTCGTTGATTCTGGCTGTCAACTAGGATGGAGGAAGCTTGTTGATTCATAGTTCTTTACTTGAAGGAGCACCCAGGTCTGTTGCTATCAGCTTCATACTTTTTTTTTCTGATGCTAACACTGTAGAAGGTGGTGATGCAATCAGGTTATCTGAAAACAAAACGTGATTCAAAATGTTAATGATGGTTGTTATTAAGGTTAATGAGTGGTTCACCCTGAAATTACAATGATGATCTTCAGTACGAGTGAAGTGAGTATATTTCCTTTTCATTTCCGCTTTTGTGGCAATACACTAGAAAAATTAAGAGAATGCATTTCAAATAACTTTAGATAACATGACATTTTTCTGTCTTATTTATAAAATAAAACAACAAAAAGAACAAACGAAATAAATCAAACTAGAACAGTAGAATGCACCATTCGGCAGGAAAAAAAGTTAGGCATTTTAGAACCAGGCAGAAGTAATAACAAAAGTTGATTGCTTTAAAAAAAATTAAAAAAATGACAACAAAATGATTGATGCAAATAAGAAAATTCACAACGTCCTATTGCCATATTATCTGTTTTAACTTGAATGATGAAAAGTTTACATGGGTGCTTTATGAAAATAAAGTATTGGATGAGACAACAATTTAGAAGAAGTGCAAAATCATAAACACTCGATGCTTTGTGACCAGAGAAATTCTTAAAGTTCGTAAACTTAAAATATTTATCTATGGAAACAATAACTTTGATCAATCTCCATACAATAAAAGAGAGATGATTTGTACTGGGATATTTGAAGTTCAACTACTCAAGATTTAAATTTTGTAAATTTCTAACATTATTTTCGATTCCACATACAAGACACAAAACCATTTCTCCTTTTTTGACAAGAATGTTATCAATGAATTGCGTTAGCTAAATCCACATACGAATTTCATTTCAAGGTGGGTGCCAATACTTTTACAACAAGCTTTCTTTTCCGTTTTTCATTAGATTTGTTCCAAGTCCAAGTTCAAAAAATTAAACCTAACCATGAACAAACTTAAGTTAACGCTTCAACCTTATGACACCAAGGGAACCGCGAGATTGTGATTTCCTTACTTTACGCGAACTACTTACACATTCTCCTCATACTAATAGTAAGGTTGTGCGAACAAACAATAATTTAGGCTTATGTAATGAATGATGTACACTCGTTGACATTATTTTAAACACTTTGTAGGAAAACAAGTCGACAAATTAAAAGAAACAAAATTGATGGAACAAACTAATTTTAATAAAGGCGTGCGCAAAGAAGGCAGGCATACGATAAAAAGATGACGACATTCAAACTACAGAAAAACTTCGAGATAAAGGTCTTTCTTAATGTTATGACATATCTATTTATTCTTTTTTCAATTTAATTCCTTGATAGACATAGGCATGGGAAATCGCTACTTTGGTTAATGACCCAATCTTAAAAATTTATATTCTAAGGTGTCTTACGTTTGTTTCGCTAATATAGTTTATTTTGTAGACAAAGCAACAACATACCACGAAATGAGAAAGATGTGAAACCATATCTCCTTTTCCCACATCAATGTCATCAATGGATTGTATTGGCTAATTCCGCGGATGAAATTTATTTCAAGGTGAGTGTCAATACTTTATAACAAGCTTATTTTTATGTTTTCTATTAGAATATATTCAAAGCCCAAAGCTCAAAAGGTATGCTAATTAAGCAAGATTTACTACGACATCGATATTTCGCTACACTATAGTTAAAAAATAAATCTAACCACGAACGAACTTAGGTTAACGTTTCAACCTTATCGCATGAAGGCTCGCTTTGTTGGGAAACAATTGGAGGATGATCGGACTCTCGCCAATCATAATAACATTCACACAGGAGTCGTCCACTCTGCTTTGCGCCTTGTAACGCCTCTTGATTGAAGTCTTGTGTGTTGTGTTTAGTATTGTGTGATGTGGGTGCGTTGTTGATATGTGATTACTCGTGTTGTATTAATTGTTTGTTTTTCCTTGTCTTCATCAAGCAAGTGGCGTTTATGGTGGGATAAAATGGGTCCATTTCTAGATAGGTAGATAGGTTGTTGTGAGATTTTTCTTAAAAATATAATTCATAAAAATAAAATAAATAATAACATAAGTTGATAGATGCAAATAAAAAAATTCATCACATCCCACTATAATGTTATCGGTTTACGCACGGGGAACCTTGAGATCGTGATTTTCTCGCATTTTGCGAGACATTACACGGTCTCCTCAAATTAATACAAGGTAAGGTACACAAAAAACAAGTTGGAATTCACTAATGAACCTTGTAAACTCCTCGTCATCTCTTTACAACCTATTATGAAAAGGAAAAGCTCAATTGACACAACTAATTATGATAGAAGAACGACGTACAAAAAACGATGACTACCTTTAAGGTATGAGTCCATTTCTAATTTAGATTAAAAAATTATTAATTTTATTTCCGAGTGATTCCTTAATTTGATATACAATATTACGAAGTCCTATTATGCCGACTAATATATTCGTTCTTAAGACTTAAAATATCTCTCACATTTGACTTTGGTTCTATAATCGAACCCCATGACATATCGAAGCTACAATATGCGTGCAACGCTGCAAGACGTGTTTCTTCCCTTTCGACAACAATGTCAAAAGACTCTATGGGCTAATTGCGCGGGCGAAATGTATTTCAAGGTGGGTGTCTAGACTATTAAAAGAAACAAAATTGATGGAGCAAACTAATTTTAATAAAGGTATGAGTCCATTTCCAAATTAAATAGAAAAAAATATCATTAATTTTATTAAAGAGTTTTACATTAATTTGATATATACTAAGAAATCCTATTATGTTGAATAATATAATCGTTCTTAAGACTTAACATCTTTCTCACATTTGACTTAGGCTCTATAATCGAACCCCAGTACATATCTAAGCTATTATATGCACGCACCGCGGCAAGATATTAATCTTCCCTTTCGACAACAATGTCCAAAGACTCTATAGGCCATTTTCGCAGACGAAATGTATTCTAAGGTGGGTGTCTAGACTATTAAAGCGAGCGATTTTATGATTTTCAATGAATAATAAAGTTGGGCGCACAAACAATAATTTGGACATCGCTAGTGAACCGTAAACACCTCATCATCTATTTACCACCCGAGGAGCAACGAGCTCATTTTTTTTTTTAAACAACTTAAAGGTGCACGAGACGATAAGTAGAAAGAAAAAAGTCGATGGAGCAAACAAATCTTGCTGAATTAGCAACATAAAAAAAATGATGACTAAATTGAAGGTACAACTTCTTTTCTAAATTAGATAGATAGAAATTATTTTTTGTTTTCGAGTCCGTACATTAACCAACAATATTGACGAAAACCATTACATCGAGTAATTTGAATTAATCGCGTTTCCTTTGATTCTATATTTCAGTTCTCAAACGAAACAAAACAAATCGGTGCGGAACGCTTGAAGACTCGTTTCTTCTTGTTCTGCAACAATGGCTCCGGCAATATAGGATTCATCCATAAACGAAAAGTAATTTAAAGGTGGGTGTCAGTTTTTTAAACGAGCAGTTTTACGTTTTTCGTTAGTTATGATCCAAGCTCAAAAGTTCCAAAGGTATGCTAAGTTAGCAAGGTTTACTAAGACATCGAAATGTCGATACACTCTATTTAAAGAGTAAAACCACTATCGAACTTAGGTTAACGTTTCAACCTTGTTACATGAAGGGGTCCGTGATAATATGGTTTTCTCTCTTTCTTGAGAGATAAACACACGGTCCCTCTCAACGAATACTAAGGTTGGGCGCACAAACAAGAATTTGGACTTCGCTAGTGAACCGTAAACTCCTCGTTATCTATTTACCACCCGCTGAGCAATGAGCTCATTTTTCTTTTTAAACAACTTGCAGGTGCACGAGAAGATAAGTAGAAAGAAAAAAGTCGATGGAGCAAACAAATCTTGCTGGATTAGCAACATAAGAAAAAATGATGACTAAATTGAAGGTACAACTTCTTTTCTAAATAAGATAGATAGAAATTAATTTTTGTTTTCGAGTCCGTACATTAACAACCAATATTGACGAAAACCAATACATCGAGTAATTTGAATTAATCGCGTTTCCTTTGATTCTATATTTCAGTTCTCAAATGAAGCAAAAAAATCGGCGCGGAACGCTTGAAGACTCGTTTCTTTTTGTTCTGCAACAATGGCTCCGGCAATATAGGATTCATTCGTAAACGAAAAGTAATTTAAAGGTGGGTGTTAGTTTTTCAAACGAGCAGTTTTACGTTTTTCGTTAGTTATGATCCAAGCTCATAATTTCTAAAGGTATGCTAATTTAGCAAGGTTTACTAAGACATCGAAATGTCGATACACTCTATTTAAAAAGTAAACCTGACCACTATCGAACTTAAGTTAACGTTTCAACCTTGTTACATGAAGGGGTCCGGGATAATATGGTTTTCTCTCTTTCTAGAGAGATAAACACACGGTCCCTCTCAATGAATACTAAGGTTGGGCGCACAAACAATAATTTGGACTTCGCTAGTGAACCGTAAACTCCTAATTATCTATTTACCACCCGCTGAGCAACGAGCTCATTTTTCTTTTTAAACAACTTGCAGGTGCACGAGACGATAAGTAGAAAGAAAAAAGTCGATGGAGCAAACAAATCTTGCTAGATTAACAACATAAGAAAAAATGATGACTAAACTGAAGGTACAAGTTCTTTTCTAAATAAGAAAGATAGAAATTAATTTTTGTTTTCGAGCCCGTACATTAACCAACAATATTGACGAAAACCATTACATCGAGTAATTTGAATTAATCGCGTTTCCTTTGATTCTACATTACAGTTCTCAAATGAAGCAAAAAAAATCGGCGCGGAACGCTTGAAGACTCGTTTCTTTTTGTTCTCCGACAATGGCTCCGGCAATATAGGATTCATCCGTAAACGAAAAGTAATTTAAAGGTGGGTGTTAGTTTTTCAAACGAGCAGTTTTACGTTTTTCGTTAGTTATGATCCAAGCTCATAAGTTCCAAAGGTATGCTAATTTAGCTAGGTTTACTAAGACATCGAAATGTCTATACACTCTATTTAAAAAGTAAACCTGACCACTATCGAACTTAAGTTAACGTTTCAACCTTGTTACATGAAGGGGTCCGAGATAATATGATTTTCTCTCTTTCTTGAGAGATAAACACACGGTCCCTCTCAATGAATACTAAGGTTGGGCGCACAAACAATAATTTGGACTTCGCTAGTGAACCGTAAACTCCTCGTCATCTATTTACCATCCGCTGAGCAACGAGCTCATTTTTTTTTTAAACAACTTGCAGGTGCACGAGGCGATAAGTAGAAAGAAAAAAGTCGATGGAGCAAACAAATCTTGTTGGATTAGCAATACAAGAAAAAATGAGGACTAAATTGAAGGAACAAGTTCTTTTCTAAATTAGATAGATAGAAATTAATTGAAGGTACAAGTTCTTTTTAAAATAGATAGATAGAAATTAATTTTTGTTTTCGAGTCCGTACATTAACCAACAATACTGACGAAAACCATTACATCGAGTAATTTGAATTAATCGCGTTTCCTTTGATTCTATATATCAGTTCTCAAACGAAGCAAAAAAAATCGGCGCGGAACGCTTGAAGACTCGTTTCTTCTTGTTCTGCAACAATGGCTCTGGCAATATAGTATTCATCCATAAACGAAAAGTAATTTAAAGGTGGGTGTTAGTTTTTAAACGAGCAGATTTACGTTTTTCGTTAGTTATGATCCAAGCTCAAAAGTTCCAAAGGTATGCTAATTTAGCAAGGTTTACTAAGACATCGAAATGTCGATACACTCTATTTAAAAAGTAAACCTAACCACTATCGAACTAAGGTTAACGTTTCAACCTTGTTAGATGAAGGGGTCCGTGATAATATGGTTTTCTCTCTTTCTTGAGAGATAAACACACGGTCCCTCTAAATGAATACTAAGGTTGGGCGCACAAACAACAATTTGGACTTCGCTAGTGAACCGTAAACTCCTCGTCATCTATTTACCACCCGCTGAGCAACGAGCTCATTTTTTTTTTTTAAACAACTTGCAGGCGCTCGAGACGATAAGTAGAAAGAAAAAAGTCGATGGAGCAAACAAATCTTGCTGGATTAGCAACGTAAGAAAAAATGATGACTAAATTGAAGGTACAAGTTCTTTTCTAAATTAGATAGATAGAAATTAATTTTTGTTTTCGAGTCCGTACATTAACCAACAATACTGACGAAAACCATTACATCGAGTAATTTGAATTAATCGCGTTTCCTTTGATTCTACATTACAGTTCTCAAATGAAGCAAAAAAAATCGGCGAGGAACGCTTGAAGACGCCTTACTTTTTGTTCTACAACAATGGCTCCGGCAATATAGGATTCATCCGTAAACGAAAAGTAATTTAAAGGTGGGTGTTAGTTTTTCAAACGAGCAGTTTTACGTTTTTCGTTAGTTATGATCCAAGCTCATAAGTTCCAAAGGTATGCTAATTTAGCAAGGTTTACTAGGACATCGAAATGTCGATACACTCTATTTAAAAAGTAAACCTAAACCACTATCGAACTTAGGTTAACGTTTCAAGCTGTTTACATGAAGGGGTCCGTGATAATATGGTTTTCTCTCTTTCTTGAGAGATAAACACACGGTCCCTCTAAATGAATACTAAGGTTGGGCGCACAAACAACAATTTGGACTTCGCTAGTGAACCGTAAACTCCTCGTCATCTATTTACCACCCGCTGAGCAACGAGCTCATTTTTTTTTTTTAAACAACTTGCAGGCACTCGAGACGATAAGTAGAAAGAAAAAAGTTGATGGAGCAAACACATCTTGCCGGATTAGCAACATAAGAAAAAATGATGACTAAATCGAAGGTACAAGTTCTTTTTAAATTAGATAGACAAAAATTAATATTTGTTTTTGAGTCCGTACATTAACCAACAATATTGACGAAAACCATTACATCGAGTAATTTGAATTAATCGCGTTTCCTTTGATTCTATATATCAGTTCTCAAACGAAGCAAAAAAAATCGGCGCGGAACGCTTGAAGACTCGTTTCTTCTCGTTCTGCAATAATGGCTACGGCAAAATATGATTCATCCTTAAACGAAAAGTAATTTAAAGGTGGGTGTTAGTTTTTTAAACGAGCAGTTTTACGTTTTTCGTTAGTTATGATCCAATCTCAAAAGTTCCAAAGGTATGCTAATTTAGCAAGGTTTACTAAGACATCGAAATGTCGATACACTCTATTTAAAAAGTAAACCTAACCACTATCGAACTTAGGTTAACGTTTCAACCTTGTTACATGAAGGGGTCCGTGATAATATGGTTTTCTCTCTTTCTTGAGAGATAAACACACGGTCCTTCTCAATGAATACTAAGGTTGGGCGCACAAACAACAATTTGGACTTCGCTAGTGAACCGTAAACTCCTCGTCATCTATTTACCATCAGTTGAGCAATGAGCTCATTTTTCTTTTTAAACAACTTGCAGGTGCACGAGACGATAAGTAGAAAGAAAAAAGTCGATGGAGCAAACAAATCTTGTTGGATTAGCAACGCAAGAAAAAATGAGGACTAAATTGAAGGTACAAGTTCTTTTCTAAATTAGATTAATAGAAATTAATTGAAGGTACAAGTTCTTTTAAATTAGATAGACAGAAATTAATTTTTGTTTTTGAGTCCGTACATTAACCAACAATATTGACGAAAACCATTACATCGAGTAATTTGAATTAATCGCGTTTCCTTTGATTCTATATATAAGTTCTCAAACGAAGCAAAAAAATTCGGCGCGGGACGCTTGAAGACTCGTTTCTTCTTGTTCTGCAATAATGGCTACGACAATATAGGATTCATCCGTAAACGAAAAGTAATTTAAAGGTGGGTGTTAGTTTTTAAACGAGAAGTTTTACGTTTTTCGTTAGTTATGATCCAAGCTCAAAAGTTTCAAAGGTATGCTAATTTAGCAAGGTTTACTGAGACATCGAAATGTCGATACACTCTATTTAAAAAGTAAACCTAACAACTATCGAACTTAGGTTAACGTTTCAACCTTGTTACATGAAGGGGTCCGTGATAATATGGTTTTCACTTTTTCTTGAGAGATAAACACACGGTCCCTCTCAATGAATACTACGGTTGGGCGCACAAACAACAATTTGGACTTCGCTAGTGAACCGTAAACTCCTCGTCATCTATTTACCACCCGCTGAGCAACGAGCTCATATTTTTTTTTAAACAACTTGCAGGCGCTCGAGACGATAAGTAGAAAGAAAAAAGTTGATGGAGCAAACACATCTTGCTGGATTAGCAACATAAGAAAAAATGATGACTAAATCGAAGGTACAAGTTCTTTTTAAATTAGATAGACAGAAATTAATATTTGTTTTTGAGTCCGTACATTAACCAACAATATTGACAAAAACCATTACATCGAGTAATTTGAATTAATCGCGTTTCCTTTGATTCTATATATCAGTTCTCAAACGAAGCAAAAAAAATCGGCGCAGAACGCTTGAAGACTCGTTTCTTCTAGTTCTGCAATAATGGCTACGGCAAAATAGGATTCATCCGTAAACGAAAAGTAATTTAAAGGTGGGTGTTAGTTTTTTAAACGAGCAGTTTTACGTTTTTCGTTAGTTATGATCCAAGCTCAAAAGTTCCAAAGGTATGCTAATTTAGCAAGGTTTACTAAGACATCGAAATGTCGATACACTCTATTTAAAAAGTAAACCTAACCACTATCGAACTTAGGTTAACGTTTCAACCTTGTTACATGAAGGGATCCGTGATAATATGGTTTTCTCTTTTTCTTGAGAGATAAACACACGGTCCCTCTCAATGAATACTAAGGTTGGGCGCACAAACAACAATTTGGACTTCGCTAGTGAACCGTAGACTCCTCGTCATCTATTTACCACCCGCTGAGCAACGAGCTCATTTTTTTTTTTAAACAACTTGCAGGCGCTCGAGACGATAAGTAGAAAGAAAAAAGTTGATGGAGCAAACACATCTTGCTGGATTAGCAAAATAAGAAAATATGATAACTAAATTGAAGGTACAAGTTCTTTTTAAATTAGATAGACAGAAATTATTTTTTGTTTTTGAGTCCGTACATTAACCAACAATATTGACGAAAAAATTACATCGAGTAATTTGAATTAATCGCGTTTCCTTTGATTCTATATATCGGTTCTCAAACGAAGCAAAAAAAATCGGCGCGGGCGCTTGAAGACTCGTTTCTTCTTGTTCTGCAATAATGGCTACGGCAAAATAGGATTCATCCGTAAACGAAAAGTAATTTAAAGGTGGGTGTTAGTTTTTTAAACGAGCAGTTTTACGTTTTTCGTTAGTTATGATCCAAGCTCAAAAGTTCCAAAGGTATGCTAATTTAGCAAGGTTTACTAAGACATCGAAATGTGGATACACTCTATTTAAAAAGTAAACCTAACCACTATCGAACTTAGGTTAACGTTTCAACCTTGTTACATGAAGGGGTCCGTGATAATATGGTTTTCTCTCTTTCTTGAGAGATAAACACACGGTCCCTCTCAATGAATACTAAGGTTGGGCGCACAAACAACAATTTGGACTTCGCTAGTGAACCGTAAACTCCTCGTCATCTATTTACCACCCGCTGAGCAACGAGCTCATTTTTTTTTTTAAAACAACTTGCAGGTGCACGAGACGATAAGTAGAGAGAAAAAAGTCGATGGAGCAAACACATCTTGTTTGGATTAGCAACATAAGAAAAAATGATGACTAAATTGAAGGTACAACTTCTTTTCTAAATTAGAGAGATAGAAATTAATTTTTGTTTTCGAGTCCGTACATTAACCAATAATATTGACGAAAACCATTACTTCGAATAATTTGAATTAATCGCATTTCCTTTGATTCTATATATAAGTTCGTTTCTTCTTGTTCTGCAATAATGGCTACGACAATATAGGATTCATCCGTAAACGAAAAGTAATTTAAAGGTGGGTGTTAGTTTTTTAAACGAGCAGTTTTACGTTTTTCGTTAGTTATGATCCAAGCTCAAAAGTTCCAAAGGTATGCTAATTTAGCAAGGTTTACTAGGACATCGAAATGTCGATACACTCTATTTAAAAAGTAAACCTAACCACTATCGAACTTAGGTTAACGTTTCAACCTTGTTACATGAAGGGGTCCGTGATAATATGGTTTTCTCTCTTTCTTGAGAGATAAACACACGGTCCCTCTAAATGAATACTAAGGTTGGGCGCACAAACAACAATTTGGACTTCGCTAGTGAACCGTAGACTCCTCGTCATCTATTTACCACCCGCTGAGCAACGAGCTCATTTTTTTTTTTTAAACAACTTGCAGGCGCTCGAGACGATAAGTAGAAAGAAAAAAGTTGATGGAGCAAACACATCTTGCTGGATTAGCAACATAAGAAAATATGATAACTAAATTGAAGGTACAAGTTCTTTTTAAATTAGATAGACGAAATTATTTCTTGTTTTTGAGTCCGTACATTAACCAACAATATTGACGAAAAAAAATTACATCGAGTAATTTGAATTAATCGCGTTTCCTTTGATTCTATATATCGCTTCTCAAACGAAGCAAAAAAAATCGGCGCGGAACGCTTGAAGACTCGTTTCTTCTTGTTCGCAATAATGGCTACGGCAAAATAGGATTCATCCGTAAACGAAAAGTAATTTAAAGGTGGGTGTTAGTTTTTTAAACGAGCAGTTTTACGTTTTTCGTTAGTTATGATCCAAGCTCAAAAGTTCCAAAGGTATGCTAATTTAGCAAGGTCTACTAAGACATCGAAATGTCGATACACTCTATTTAAAAAGTAAACCTAACCACTATCGAACTTAGGTTAACGTTTCAACCTTGTTACATGAAGGGGTCCGTGATAATATGGTTTTCTCTCTTTCTTGAGAGATAAACACACGGTCCCTCTCAATGAATACTAAGGTTGGGCGCACAAACAACAATTTGGACTTCGCTAGTGAACCGTAAACTCCTCGTCATCTATTTACCACCCGCTGAGCAACGAGCTCATTTTTTTTTTTTAAAACAACTTACAGGTGCACGAGACGATAAGTAGAGAGAAAAAAGTCGATGGAGCAAACACATCTTGCTGGATTAGCAACATAAGAAAAAATGATGACTAAATTGAAGGTACAACTTCTTTTCTAAATTAGAGAGATAGAAATTAATTTTTGTTTTCGAGTCCGTACATTAACCAATAATATTGACGAAAACCATTACTTCGAATAATTTGAATTAATCGCATTTCCTTTGATTCTATATATCAGTTCGTTTCTTCTTGTTCTGCAATAATGGCTACGACAATATAGGATTCATCCGTAAACGAAAAGTAATTTAAAGGTGGGTGTTAGTTTTTTAAACGAGCAGTTTTACGTTTTTCGTTAGTTATGATCCAAGCTCAAAAGTTCCAAAGGTATGCTAATTTAGCAAGGTTTACTAGGACATCGAAATGTCGATACACTCTATTTAAAAAGTAAACCTAACCACTATCGAACTTAGGTTAACGTTTCAACCTTGTTACATGAAGGGGTCCGTGATAATATGGTTTTCTCTCTTTCTTGAGAGATAAGCACACGGTCCCTCTAAATGAATACTAAGGTTGGGCGCACAAACAACAATTTGGACTTCGCTAGTGAACCGTAAACTCCTCGTCATCTATTAACCACCCGCTGAGCAACGAGCTCATTTTTTTTTTTAAACAACTTGCAGGCGCTCGAGACGATAAGTAGAGAGAAAAAAGTCGATGGAGCAAACACATCTTGCTGGATTAGCTACATAAGAAAAAATGATGACTAAATTGAAGGTACAACTTCTTTTCTAAATTAGAGAGATAGAAATTAATTTTTGTTTTCGAGTCCGTACATTAACCAATAATATTGACGAAAACCATTACTTCGAATAATTTGAATTAATCGCATTTCCTTTGATTCTATATATCAGTTCGTTTCTTCTTGTTCTGCAATAATGGCTACGACAATATAGGATTCATCCGTAAACGAAAAGTAATTTAAAGGTGGGTGTTAGTTTTTAAACGAGCAGTTTTACGTTTTTCGTTAGTTATGATCCAAGCTCAAAAGTTCCAAAGGTATGCTAATTTAGCAAGGTTTACTAGGACATCGAAATGTCGATACACTCTATTTAAAAAGTAAACCTAACCACTATCGAACTTAGGTTAACGTTTCAACCTTGTTACATGAAGGGGTCCGTGATAATATGGTTTTCTCTCTTTCTTGAGAGATAAACACACGGTCCCTCTAAATGAATACTAAGGTTGGGCGCACAAACAACAATTTGGACTTCGCTAGTGAACCGTAAACTCCTCGTCATCTATTTACCACCCGCTGAGCAACGAGCTCATTTTTTTTTTTAAACAACTTGCAGGCGCTCGAGACGATAAGTAGAAAGAAAAAAGTTGATGGAGCAAACACATCTTGCTGGATTAGCAACATAAGAAAAAATGATGACTAAATCGAAGGTACAAGTTCTTTTTAAATTAGATAGACAGAAATTAATATTTGTTTTTGAGTCCGTACATTAACCAACAATATTGACAAAAACCATTACATCGAGTAATTTGAATTAATCGCGTTTCATTTGATTCTATATATCAGTTCTCAAACGAAGTAAAAAAAATCGGCGCAGAACGCTTGAAGACTCGTTTCTTCTAGTTCTGCAATAATGGCTACGGCAAAATAGGATTCATCCGTAAATGAAAAGTAATTTAAAGGTGGGTGTTAGTTTTTTAAACGAGCAGTTTTACGTTTTTCGTTAGTTATGATCCAAGCTCAAAAGTTCCAAAGGTATGCTAATTTAGCAAGGTTTACTAAGACATCGAAATGTCGATACACTCTATTTAAAAAGTAAACCTAACCACTATCGAACTATGGTTAACTTTTCAACCTTGTTACATGAAGGGGTCCGTGATAATATGGTTTTCTCTCTTTCTTGAGAGATAAACACACGGTCCCTCTCAATGAATACTAAGGTTGGGCGCACAAACAACAATTTGGACTTCGCTAGTGAACCGTAAACTCCTCGTCATCTATTTACCACCCGCTGAGCAACGAGCTCATTTTTTTTTTAAACAACTTGCAGGTGCACGAGACGATAAGTAGAGAGAAAAAAGTCGATGGAGCAAACACATCTTGCTGGATTAGCAACATAAGAAAAAATGATGACTAAATTGAAGGTACAACTTCTTTTCTAAATTAGAGAGATAGAAATTAATTTTTGTTTTCGAGTCCGTACATTAACCAACAATATTGACGAAAACCATTACTTCGAATAATTTGAATTAATAGCATTTCCTTTGATTCTATATATCAGTTCGTTTCTTCTTGTTCTGCAATAATGGCTACGACAATATAGGATTCATCCGTAAACGAAAAGTAATTTAAAGGTGGGTGTTAGTTTTTTAAACGAGCAGTTTTACGTTTTTCATTAGTTATGATCCAAGCTCAAAAGTTCCAAAGGTATGCTAATTTAGCAAGGTTTACTAGGACATCGAAATGTCGATACACTCTATTTAAAAAGTAAACCTAACCACTATCGAACTTAGGTTAACGTTTCAACCTTGTTACATGAAGGGGTCCGTGATAATATGGTTTTCTCTTTTCTTGAGAGATAAACACATGGTCCCTCTCAACGAATACTAAGGTTGGGCGCACAAACAACAATTTGGACTTCGCTAGTGAACCGTAGACTCCTCGTCATCTATTTACCACCCGCTGAGCAACGAGCTCATTTTTTTTTTTTTAAACAACTTGCAGGTGCACGAGACGATAAGTAGAGAGAAAAAAGTTGATGGAGCAAACACATCTTGCTGGATTAGCAACATAAGAAAAAATGATGACTAAATCGAAGGTACAAGTTCTTTTTAAATTAGATAGACAGAAATTAATATTTGTTTTTGAGTCCGTACATTAACCAACAATATTGACAAAAATCATTACATCGAGTAATTTGAATTAATCGCGTTTCCTTTGATTCTATATTTCAGTTCTCAAACGAAGCAAAAAAAATCGTCGCGGGCAGCTTGAAGACTCGTTTCTTCTTGTTCTCGCAACAATGGCTCCGCAATATAGGATTCATCGTAAACGAAAAGTAATTTAAAGGTGGGTGCGAGTTTTTTAAACGAGCAGTTTTACGTTTTTCGTTAGTTATGATCCAAGCTCAAAAGTTCCAAAGGTACTCTAATTTAGCAAGGTTTATAAGACATGGAAATGTCGATACACTATATTTAAAAAGTAAACCTAACCACTATCGAACTTAGGTTAACGTTTCAACCTTGTTACATGAAGGGGTTAGTGATAATATGGTTTTCTCTCTTTCTTGAGAGATAAACACACGGTCCCTCTCAATGAATACTAAGGTTGGGCGCACAAACAATAATTTGGACTTCGCTAGTGAACCGTAAACTCCTCGCCATCTATTTACCATTCGCTGAGCAACGAGCTCATTTTTCTTTTTAAACAACTTGCAGGTGCACGAGACGATAAGTAGAAAGAAAAAAGTCGATGGAGCAAACAAATCTTGTTTGATTAGCAACACAAGAAAAAATGAGGACTAAATTGAAGGTACAAGTTCTTTTCTAAATTAGATAGATACAAATTGATTGAAGGTACAAGTTCTTTTTAAATTAGATAGATAGAAATTAATTTTTGTTTTTGAGTCCGTACATTAACCAACAATATTGACGAAAACCATTACATCGAGTAATTTGAATTAATCGCGTTTCCTTTGATTCTATATTTCAGTTCTCAAACGAAGCAAAAAAAATCGGCGCGGAACGCTTAAGACTCGTTTCTTCTTGTTCTTGCAATAATGGCTACGACAATATAGGATTCATCCGTAAACGAAAAGTAATTTAAAGGTGGGTGTTAGTTTTTTAAACGAGCAGTTTTACGTTTTTCGTTAGTTATGATCCAAGCTCAAAAGTCCCAAAGGTATGCTAATTTAGCAAGGTTTACTAAGACATCGAAATGTCGATACACTCTATTTAAAAAGTAAACCTAACCACTATCGAACTATGGTTAACGTTTCAACCTTGTTACATGAAGGGGTCCGTGATAATATGGTTTTTTCTCTTTCTTGAGAGATAAACACACGGTCCCTCTCAATGAATACTAAGGTTGGGCCACAAACAACAATTTGGACTTCGCTAGTGAACCGTAAACTCCTCGTCATCTATTTACCACCCGTGAGCAACGAGCTCATTTTTTTTTTTTTTAAACAACTTGCAGGTGCACGAGACGATAAGTAGAGAGAAAAAAGTCGATGGAGCAAACACATCTTGCTGGATTAGCAACATAAGAAAAAATGATGACTAAATTGAAGGTACAACTTCTTTTCTAAATTAGAGAGATAGAAATTAATTTTTGTTTTCGAGTCCGTACATTAACCAACAATATTGACAAAAACCATTACTTCGAATAATTTGAATTAATCGCATTTCCTTTGATTCTATATATCAGTTCGTTTCTTCTTGTTCTGCAATAATGGCTACGACAATATAGGATTCATCCGTAAACGAAAAGTAATTTAAAGGTGGGTGTTAGTTTTTTAAACGAGCAGTTTTACGTTTTTCGTTAGTTATGATCCAAGCTCAAAAGTTCCAAAGGTATGCTAATTTAGCAAGGTTTACTAGGACATCGAAATGTCGATACACTCTATTTAAAAAGTAAACCTAACCACTATCGAACTTAGGTTAACGTTTCAACCTTGTTACATGAAGGGGTCCGTGATAATATGGTTTTCTCTCTTTCTTGAGAGATAAACACACGGTCCCTCTAAATGAATACTAAGATTGGGCGCACAAACAACAATTTGGACTTCGCTAGTGAACCGTAAACTCCTCGTCATCTATTTACCACCCGCTGAGCAACGAGCTCATTTTTTTTTTTAAACAACTTGCAGGCGCTCGAGACGATAAGTAGAAAGAAAAAAGTTGATGGAGCAAACACATCTTGCTGGATTAGCAACATAAGAAAAAATGATGACTAAATCGAAGGTACAAGTTCTTTTTAAATTAGATAGACAAAAATTAATATTTGTTTTTGAGTCCGTACATTAACCAACAATATTGACAAAAACCATTACATCGAGTAATTTGAATTAATCGCGTTTCCTTTGATTCTATATTTCAGTTCTCAAACGAAGCAAAAAAAACCGGCGCTGAACGCTTGACGACTCGCTTCTTCTTGTTCTGCAACAATGGCTCCGGCAGTATAGGATTCTTCCGTAAACGAAAAGTAATTTAAAGGTGGGTGTTAGTTTTTTAAACGAGCAGTTTTACGTTTTTCGTTAGTTATGATCCAAGCTCAAAAGTTCCAAAGGTATGCTAATTTAGCAAGGTTTACTAAGACATCGAAATGTCAATACACTATTTAAAAAGTAAACCTAACCACTATCGAACTTAGGTTAACGTTTCAACCTTGTTACTTGAAGGGGTCCGTGATAATATGGTTTTCTCTCTTTCTTGAGAGATAAACACACGGTCCCTCTCAATGAATACTAAGGTTGGGCGCACAAACAATAATTTGGACTTCGCTAGTGAACCGTAAACTCCTCGTTATCTATTTACCACCCGCTGAGCAACGATCTCATTTTTCTTTTTAAACAACTTGCAGGTGCACGAGACGATAAGTAGAAAGAAAAAAGTAGATGGAGCAAACAAATCTTGCTGAATTAGCAACATAAGAAAAACTGATGACTAAATTGAAGGTACAAGTTCTTTTTAAATTAGATAGACAGAAATTATTTTTTGTTTTTGAGTCCGTACATTAACCAACAATATTGACGAAAACCATTACATCGAGTAATTTGAATTAATCGCGTTTCCTTTGATTCTATATATAAGTTCTCAAACGAAGCAAAAAAATTCGGCGCGGAACGCTTGAAGACTCGTTTCTTCTTGTTCTGCAATAATGGCTACGACAATATAGGATTCATCCGTAAACGAAAAGTAATTTAAAGGTGGGTGTTAGTTTTTTAAACGAGAAGTTTTACGTTTTTCGTTAGTTATGATCCAAGCTCAAAAGTTTCAAAGGTATGCTAATTTAGCAAGGTTTACTGAGACATCGAAATGTCGATACACTCTATTTAAAAAGTAAACCTAACAACTATCGAACTTAGGTTAACGTTTCAACCTTGTTACATGAAGGGGTCCGTGATAATATGGTTTTCACTTTTTCTTGAGAGATAAACACACGGTCCCTCTCAATGAATACTACGGTTGGGCGCACAAACAACAATTTGGACTTCGCTAGTGAACCGTAAACTCCTCGTCATCTATTTACCACCCGCTGAGCAACGAGCTCATATTTTTTTTTAAACAACTTGCAGGCGCTCGAGACGATAAGTAGAAAGAAAAAAGTTGATGGAGCAAACACATCTTGCTGGATTAGCAACATAAGAAAAAATGATGACTAAATCGAAGGTACAAGTTCTTTTTAAATTAGATAGACAGAAATTAATATTTGTTTTTGAGTCCGTACATTAACCAACAATATTGACAAAAACCATTACATCGAGTAATTTGAATTAATCGCGTTTCCTTTGATTCTATATATCAGTTCTCAAACGAAGCAAAAAAAATCGGCGCAGAACGCTTGAAGACTCGTTTCTTCTAGTTCTGCAATAATGGCTACGGCAAAATAGGATTCATCCGTAAACGAAAAGTAATTTAAAGGTGGGTGTTAGTTTTTTAAACGAGCAGTTTTACGTTTTTCGTTAGTTATGATCCAAGCTCAAAAGTTCCAAAGGTATGCTAATTTAGCAAGGTTTACTAAGACATCGAAATGTCGATACACTCTATTTAAAAAGTAAACCTAACCACTATCGAACTTAGGTTAACGTTTCAACCTTGTTACATGAAGGGATCCGTGATAATATGGTTTTCTCTTTTTCTTGAGAGATAAACACACGGTCCCTCTCAATGAATACTAAGGTTGGGCGCACAAACAACAATTTGGACTTCGCTAGTGAACCGTAGACTCCTCGTCATCTATTTACCACCCGCTGAGCAACGAGCTCATTTTTTTTTTTTAAACAACTTGCAGGCGCTCGAGACGATAAGTAGAAAGAAAAAAGTTGATGGAGCAAACACATCTTGCTGGATTAGCAACATAAGAAAATATGATAACTAAATTGAAGGTACAAGTTCTTTTTAAATTAGATAGACAGAAATTATTTTTTGTTTTTGAGTCCGTACATTAACCAACAATATTGACGAAAAAATTACATCGAGTAATTTGAATTAATCGCGTTTCCTTTGATTCTATATATCGGTTCTCAAACGAAGCAAAAAAAATCGGCGCGAACGCTTGAAGACTCGTTTCTTCTTGTTCTGCAATAATGGCTACGGCAAAAATAGGATTCATCCGTAAACGAAAAGTAATTTAAAGGTGGGTGTTAGTTTTTAAACGAGCGAGTTTTACGTTTTTCGTTAGTTATGATCCAAGCTCAAAAGTTCCAAAGGTATGCTAATTTAGCAAGGTTTACTAAGACATCGAAATGTTGATACACTCTATTTAAAAAGTAAACCTAACCACTATCGAACTTAGGTTAACGTTTCAACCTTGTTACATGAAGGGGTCCGTGATAATATGGTTTTCTCTCTTTCTTGAGAGATAAACACACGGTCCCTCTCAATGAATACTAAGGTTGGGCGCACAAACAACAATTTGGACTTCGCTAGTGAACCGTAAACTCCTCGTCATCTATTTACCACCCGCTGAGCAACGAGCTCATTTTTTTTTTTTTAAACAACTTGCAGGTGCACGAGACGATAAGTAGAGAGAAAAAAGTCGATGGAGCAAACACATCTTGTAGGATTAGCAACATAAGAAAAAATGATGACTAAATTGAAGGTACAACTTCTTTTCTAAATTAGAGAGGTAGAAATTAATTTTTGTTTTCGAGTCCGAACATTAACCAATAATATTGACGAAAACCATTACTTCGAATAATTTGAATTAATCGCATTTCCTTTGATTCTATATATAAGTTCGTTTCTTCTTGTTCTGCAATAATGGCTACGACAATATAGGATTCATCCGTAAACGAAAAGTAATTTAAAGGTGGGTGTTAGTTTTTTAAACGAGCAGTTTTACGTTTTTCGTTAGTTATGATCCAAGCTCAAAAGTTCCAAAGGTATGCTAATTTAGCAAGGTTTACTAGGACATCGAAATGTCGATACACTCTATTTAAAAAGTAAACCTAACCACTATCGAACTTAGGTTAACGTTTCAACCTTGTTACATGAAGGGGTCCGTGATAATATGGTTTTCTCTCTTTCTTGAGAGATAAACACACGGTCCCTCTAAATGAATACTAAGGTTGGGCGCACAAACAACAATTTGGACTTCGCTAGTGAACCGTAGACTCCTCGTCATCTATTTACCACCCGCTGAGCAACGAGCTCATTTTTTTTTTTTAAACAACTTGCAGTCGCTCGAGACGATAAGTAGAAAGAAAAAAGTTGATGGAGCAAACACATCTTGCTGGATTAGCAACATAAGAAAATATGATAACTAAATTGAAGGTACAAGTTCTTTTTAAATTAGATAGACAGAAATTATTTCTTGTTTTTGAGTCCGTACATTAACCAACAATATTGACGAAAAAAATTACATCGAGTAATTTGAATTAATCGCGTTTCCTTTGATTCTATATATCAGTTCTCAAACGAAGCAAAAAAAATCGGCGCGGAACGCTTGAAGACTCGTTTCTTCTTGTTCTGCAATAATGGCTACGGCAAAATAGGATTCATCCGTAAACGAAAAGTAATTTAAAGGTGGGTGTTAGTTTTTTAAACGAGCAGTTTTACGTTTTTCGTTAGTTATGATCCAAGCTCAAAAGTTCCAAAGGTATGCTAATTTAGCAAGGTCTACTAAGACATCGAAATGTTGATACACTCTATTTAAAAAGTAAACCTAACCACTATCGAACTTAGGTTAACGTTTCAACCTTGTTACATGAAGGGGTCCGTGATAATATGGTTTTCTCTCTTTCTTGAGAGATAAACACACGGTCCCTCTCAATGAATACTAAGGTTGGGCGCACAAACAACAATTTGGACTTCGCTAGTGAACCGTAAACTCCTCGTCATCTATTTACCACCCGCTGAGCAACGAGCTCATTTTTTTTTTTTAAAACAACTTGCAGGTGCACGAGACGATAAGTAGAGAGAAAAAAGTCGATGGAGCAAACACATCTTGCTGGATTAGCAACATAAGAAAAAATGATGACTAAATTGAAGGTACAACTTCTTTTCTAAATTAGAGAGATAGAAATTAATTTTTGTTTTCGAGTCCGAACATTAACCAATAATATTGACGAAAACCATTACTTCGAATAATTTGAATTAATCGCATTTCCTTTGATTCTATATATAAGTTCGTTTCTTCTTGTTCTGCAATAATGGCTACGACAATATAGGATTCATCCGTAAACGAAAAGTAATTTAAAGGTGGGTGTTAGTTTTTTAAACGAGCAGTTTTACGTTTTTCGTTAGTTATGATCCAAGCTCAAAAGTTCCAAAGGTATGCTAATTTAGCGAGGTTTACTAGGACATCGAAATGTCGATACACTCTATTTAAAAAGTAAACCTAACCACTATCGAACTTAGGTTAACGTTTCAACCTTGTTACATGAAGGGGTCCGTGATAATATGGTTTTCTCTCTTTCTTGAGAGATAAACACACGGTCCCTCTAAATGAATACTAAGGTTGGGCGCACAAACAACAATTTGGACTTCGCTAGTGAACCGTAGACTCCTCGTCATCTATTTACCACCCGCTGAGCAACGAGCTCATTTTTTTTTTTTAAACAACTTGCAGGCGCTCGAGACGATAAGTAGAAAGAAAAAAGTTGATGGAGCAAACACATCTTGCTGGATTAGCAACATAAGAAAATATGATAACTAAATTGAAGGTACAAGTTCTTTTTAAATTAGATAGACAGAAATTATTTCTTGTTTTTGAGTCCGTACATTAACCAACAATATTGACGAAAAAAATTAAATCGAGTAATTTGAATTAATCGCGTTTCCTTTGATTCTATATATCAGTTCTCAAACGAAGCAAAAAAAATCGGCGCGGAACGCTTGAAGACTCGTTTCTTCTTGTTCTGCAATAATGGCTACGGCAAAATAGGATTCATCCGTAAACGAAAAGTAATTTAAAGGTGGGTGTTAGTTTTTAAACGAGCGCTTTTACGTTTTTCGTTAGTTATGATCCAAGCTCAAAAGTTCCAAAGGTATGCTAATTTAGCAAGGTCTACTAAGACATCGAAATGTCGATACACTCTATTTAAAAAGTAAACCTAACCACTATCGAACTTAGGTTAACGTTTCAACCTTGTTACATGAAGGGGTCCGTGATAATATGGTTTTCTCTCTTTCTTGAGAGATAAACACACGGTCCCTCTCAATGAATACTAAGGTTGGGCGCACAAACAACAATTTGGACTTCGCTAGTGAACCGTAAACTCCTCGTCATCTATTTACCACCCGTGAGCAACGAGTTCATTCTTTTTTTAAACAACTTGCGGGTGCAGAGACGATAAGTAGAGAGAAAAAAGTCGATGGAGCAAACACATCTTGCTGGATTAGCAACATAAGAAAAAATGATGACTAAATTGAAGGTACAACTTCTTTTCTAAATTAGAGAGATAGAAATTAATTTTTGTTTTCGAGTCCGTACATTAACCAATAATATTGACGAAAACCATTACTTCGAATAATTTGAATTAATCGCATTTCCTTCGATTCTATATATCGATTCGTTTCTTCTTGTTCGCAATAATGGCTACGACAATATAGGATTCATCCGTAAACGAAAAGTAATTTAAAGGTGGGTGTTAGTTTTTTAAACGAGCAAGCTTTTACGTTTTTCGTTAGTTATGATCCAAGCTCAAAAGTTCCAAAGGTATGCTAATTTAGCAAGGTTTACTAGGACATCGAAATGTCGATACACTCTATTTAAAAAGTAAACCTAACCACTATCGAACTTAGGTTAACGTTTCAACCTTGTTACATGAAGGGGTCCGTGATAATATGGTTTTCTCTCTTTCTTGAGAGATAAACACACGGTCCCTCTAAATGAATACTAAGGTTGGGCGCACAAACAACAATTTGGACTTCGCTAGTGAACCGTAAACTCCTCGTCATCTATTTACCACCCGCTGAGCAACGATCTCATTTTTCATTTTAAACAACTTGCAGGTGCACGAGACGATAAGTAGAAAGAAAAAAGTAGATGGAGCAAACAAATCTTGCTGAATTAGCAACATAAGAAAAACTGATGACTAAATTGAAGGTACAACTTCTTTTCTAAATTAGATAGATAGAAATTATTTTTTGTTTTCGAGTCCGTACATTAACCAACTATATTGACGAAAACCATTACATCGAGTAATTTGAATTAATCGCGTTTCCTTTCATTCTATATTTCAGTTCTCAAAAGAAGCAAAACAAATCGGTGTGGAACGCTTGAAGACTCGTTTCTTCTTGTTCTGCAACAATGGCTCCGACAATATAGGATTCATCCATAAACGAAAAGTAATTTAAAGGTGGGTGTTAGTTTTTTAAACGAGCAGTTTTACGTTTTTCGTTAGTTATGATCCAAGCTCAAAAGTTCAAAAGGTATGCTAATTTAGCAAGGTTTACTAAGACATCGAAATGTCGATACACTCTATTTAAAAAGTAAACCCAACCACTATCGAACTGAGGTTAACGTTTCAACCTTGTAACATGAAGGGGTCCGTGATAATATGGTTTTCTCTCTTTCTGGAGAGATAAACACACGGTCCCTCTCAACGAATACTAAGGTTGGGCGCACAAACAATAATTTGGACTTCGCTAGTGAACCGTAAACTCCTCGTTATCTATTTACCACCCGCTGAGCAATGAGCTCATTTTTCTTTTTAAACAACTTGCAGGTGCACGAGAAGATAAGTAGAAAGAAAAAAGTCGATGGAGCAAACAAATCTTGCTGGATTAGCAACATAAGAAAAAATGATGACTAAATTGAAGGTACAAGTTCTTTTCTAAATTAGATAGATAGAAATTAATTTTTGTTTTCGAGTCCGTACATTAACCAACAATATTGATGAAAACCATTACATCGAGTAATTTGAATTAATCGCGTTTCCTTTGATTCTATATTTCAGTTCTCAAATGAAGCAAAAAAAATCGGCGCGGAACGCTTGAAGACTCGTTTCTTTTTGTTCTGCAACAATGGCTCCGGCAATATAGGATTCATCCGTAAACAAAAAGTAATTTAAAGGTGGGTGTTAATTTTTCAAACGAGAAGTTTTACGTTTTTCGTTAGTTATGATCCAAGCTAATAAGTTCCAAAGGTATGCTAATTTAGCAAGGTTTACTAAGACATCGAAATGTCGATACACTATTTAAAAAGTAAACCTAACAACTATCGAACTTAGGTTAACGTTTCAACCTTGTTACATGAAGGGGTCCGTGATAATTTGGTTTTCTCTCTTTCTTGAGAGATAAACACACGGTCCCTCTCAATGAATACTAAGGTTGGGCGCACAAACAATAATTTGGACTTCCCTAGTGAACCGTAAACTCCTCGTTATCTATTTACCACCCGCTGAGCAACGAGCTCATTTTTCTTTTTAAACAACTTGCAGGTGCACGAGACGATAAGTAGAATGAAAAAAGTCGATGGAGCAAACAAATCTTGTTGAATTAGCAACATAAGAAAAATGATGACTAAATTGAAGGTACAACTTCTTTTCTAAATTAGAAAGATTGAAATTATTTTTTGTTTTCGAGTCCGTACATTAACCTACAATATTGACGAAAACCATTATATCGAGTAATTTGAATTAATCGCGTTTCCTTTGATTCTATATTTCAGTTCTCAAACGAAGCAAAACAAATCGGTGCGGAACGCTTGAAGACTCGTTTCTTCTTGTTCTGCAACAATGGCTCCGGCAATATAGGATTCATCCATAAACGAAAAGTAATTTAAAGGTGGGTGTTAGTTTTTAAACGAAGCGCTTTACGTTTTTCGTTAGTTATGATCCAAGCTCAAAAGTTCCAAACGTATGCTAATTTAGCAAGGTTTAATAAGACATCGAAAAGTCGATACACTCTATTTAAAAAGTAAACCTAACCACTATCGAACTTAGGTTAACGTTTCAACCTTGTTACATGAAGGGGTCCGTGATAATATGGTTTTCTCTTTTCTTGAGAGATAAACACATGGTCCTTCTCAACGAATACTAAGGTTGGGCGCACAAACAATAATTTAGACTTCGCTAGTGAGCCGTAAACTCCTCGTTATCTATTTACCACCCGCTGAGCAATGAGTTTATTTTTCTTTTTAAACAACTTGCAGGTGCACGAGAAGATAAGTAGAAAGAAAAAAGTCGATGGAGCAAACAAATCTTGTTGGATTAGCAACACAAGAAAAAATGAGGACTAAATTGAAGGTACAAGTTCTTTTCTAAATTAGATAGATAGAAATTAATTGAAGGTACAAGTTCTTTTTAAATTAGATAGAAAGAAATTAATTTTTGTTTTTGAGTCCGTACATTAACCAACAATATTGACGAAAACCATTACTTCGAGTAATTTGAATTAATCGCGTTTCCTTTGATTCTTTATTTCAGCTCTCAAACGAAGCAATAAAAATCGGCGCGGGACGCTTGAAGACTCGTTTCTTCTTGTTCTGCAACAATGGCTCCGGCAATATAGGATTCATCCGTAAACGAAAATTAATTTAAAGGTGGGTGTCAGTTTTTCAAAGGAGAAGTTTTACGTTTTTCGTTAGTTATGATCCATGCTCATAAGTTCCAAAGGTATGCTAATTTAGCAAGGTTTATAAGACATCGAAATGTCGATACAATATATTTAAAAAGTAAACCTAACCACTATCGAACTTAGGTTAACGTTTCAACCTTGTTACATGAAGGGGTCCGTGATAATATGGTTTTCTCTCTTTGTTGAGAGATAAACACACGGTTCCTCTCAATGAATACTAAGGTTGGGCGCACAAACAACAATTTGGAATTCGCTACTGAAGCGTAAACTCCTCGTCATCTATTTACCGCCCACTGAGCAACGAGCTCTTTTTTTTTTTAAACAACTTGCTGGTGCACGAAACGATAAGTAAAAAGAAAAAAGTCGATGGAGCAAACACATCTTGCTGGATTAGCAACATAAGAAAAAATGATGACTAAATTGAAGGTACAAGTTCTTTTCTAAATTAGATAGATGGAAATTAATTTTTGTTTTCAAGTCCGTACATTAACCAACAATATTGACGAAAACCATTACATCGAGTAATTTGAATTAATCGCGTTTCCTTTGAATCTATATTTCAGTTCTCAAACGAAGCAAAAAAAATCGGCGCGGGCGCTTGAAGACTCGCTTCTTCTTGTTCGCAACAATGGCTCCTAAGGCAATATAGGATTCTTTCGTAAACGAAAAGTAATTTAAAGGTGGGTGTTAGTTTTTAAACGAGCGAGTTTTACGTTTTTCGTTAGTTATGATCCAAGCTCAAAAGTTCCAAAGGTATGCTAATTTAGCAAGGTTTACTAAGACATCGAAATGTCAATACACTATTTAAAAAGTAAACCTAACCACTATCGAACTTAGGTTAACGTTTCAACCTTGTTACATGAAGGGGTCCGTGATAATATGGTTTTCTCTCTTTCTTGAGAGATAAACACACGGTCCCTCTCAATGAATACTAAGGTTGGGCGCACAAACAATAATTTGGACTTCGCTAGTGAACCGTAAACTCCTCGTTATCTATTTACCACCCGCTGAGCAACGATCTCATTTTTCTTTTTAAACAACTTGCAGGTGCACGAGACGAGAAGTAGAAAGAAAAAAGTAGATGGAGCAAACAAATCTTGCTGAATTAGCAACATAAGAAAAACTGATGACTAAATTGAAGGTACAACTTCTTTTCTAAATTAGATAGATAGAAATTATTTTTTGTTTTCGAAGCCGTACATTAACCAACTATATTGACGAAAACCATTACATCGAGTAATTTGAATTAATCGCGTTTCCTTTGATTCTATATTTCAGTTCTCAAACGAAGCAAAACAAATCGGCGCGGAACGCTTGAAGACTCGTTTCTACTTGTTCTGCAACAATGGCTCCGGCAATATAGGATTCATCCGTAAACGAAAAGTAATTTAAAGGTGGGTGTTAGTTTTTAAACGAGCAGTTTTACGTTTTTCGTTAGGTATGATCCAAGCTCAAAAGTTCCAAAGGTATGGTAATTTAGCAAGGTTTACTAAGATATCGAAATGTCGATACACTCTATTTAAAAAATAAACCTAACCACTATCGAACTTAGGTTAACGTTTCAACCTTGTTACATGAAGGGGTCCGTGATAATATGGGCACACGGTCCCTCTCAACGAATACTAAGGTTGGGCGCACAAACAATAATTTGAACTTCGCTAGTGAACCGTAAACTCCTCGTTATCTATTTACCACCCGCTGAACAACGAGCTCATTTTTCTTTTTAAACAACTTGCAGGTGCACGAGACGATAAGTAGAAAGAAAATAGTCGATGGAGCAAACAAATCTTCTTGGATTAGCAACATAAGAAAAAATGATGACCTAATTGAAAGTACAACTTCTTTTCTAAATTAGATAGATAGAAATTAATTTTTGTATTCGAGTCCGTACTTTGACCAACAATATTGAAGAAAACCATTACATCGAGTAATTTGAATTAATCGCGTTTCCTTTGATTCTATATTTCAGTTCTCAAACGAAGCAATAAAAATCGGCGCGGAACGCTTGAAGACTCGTTTCTTCTTGTTCTGCAACAATGGCTTCGGCAATATAGGATTCATCCGTAAACGAAAAGTAATTTAAAGGTGGGTGTCAGTATTTCAAATAAGCAGTTTTACGTTTTTCGTTAGTTATGATCCAAGCTCATAAGTTCCAAAGGTATGCTAATTTAGCAAGGTTTATAAGACATCGAAATGTCGATACACTATATTTAAAAAGTAAACCAAACCACTATCGAACTTAGGTTAACGTTTCAACCTTGTTACATGAAGGGGTTAGTGATAATATGGTTTTCTCTCTTTCTTGAGAGATAAACACACGGTCCCTCTCAATGAATACTAAGGTTGGGCGCACAAACAATAATTTGGACTTCGCTAGTGAACCGTAAACTCCTCGCCATCTATTTACCATCCGCTGAGCAACGAGCTCATTTTTCTTTTTAAACAACTTGCAGGTGCACGAGACGATAAGTAGAAAGAAAAAAGTCGATGTAGCAAACAAATCTTGTTTGATTAGCAACACAAGAAAAAATGAGGACTAAATTGAAGGTACAAGTTCTTTTCTAAATTAGATAGATAGAAATTGATTGAAGGTACAAGTTCTTTTTAAATTAGATAGATAGAAATTAATTTTTGTTTTTGAGTCCGTACATTAACCAACAATATTGACGAAAACCATTACATCGAGTAATTTGAATTAATCGCGTTTCCTTTGATTCTATATTTCAGTTCTCAAACGAAGCAAAAAAATCGGCGCGGAACGCTTGCAGACTCGATTCTTCTTGTTCTGCAATAATGGCTACGACAATATAGGATTCATCCGTAAACGAAAAGTAATTTAAAGGTGGGTGTTAGTTTTTAAACGAGCAGTTTTACGTTTTTCGTTAGTTATGATCCAAGCTCAAAAGTTCCAAAGGTATGCTAATTTAGCAAGGTTTACTAAGACATCGAAATGTCGATACACTCTATTTAAAAAGTAAACCTAACCACTATCGAACTTAGGTTAACGTTTCAACCTTGTTACATGAAGGGGTCCGTGATAATATGGTTTTCTCTCTTTGTTGAGAGATAAACACACGGTCCCTCTCAATGAATACTAAGGTTGGGCGCACAAACAACAATTTGGACTTCGCTAGTGAACCGTAAACTCCTCGTTATCTATTTACCACCCGCTGAGCAATGAGCTCATTTTTCTTTTTAAACAACTTGCAGGTGCATGAGAAGATAAGTAGAAAGAAAAAAGTCGATGGAGCAAACAAATCTTGCTGGATTAGCAACGTAAGAAAAAATGATGACTAAATTGAAGGTACAAGTTCTTTTCTAAATTAGATAGATAGAAATTAATTTTTGTTTTTGAGTCCGTACATTAACCAACAATATTGACGAAAACCATTACATCGAGTAATTTGAATTAATCGCGTTTCCTTTGATTCTACATTTCAGTTCTCAAATGAAGCAAAAAAAATCGGCGCAGAATGCTTGAAGACTCGTTTCTTTTTGTTCTGCAACAATGGCTCCGGCAATATAGGATTCATCCGTAAACGAAAAGTAATTTAAAGGTGGGTGTTAGTTTTTCAAACGAGCAATTTTACGTTTTTCGTTAGTTATGATCCAAGCTCATAAGTTCCAAAGGTATGCTAATTTAGCTAGGTTTACTAAGACATCGAAATGTCGATACACTCTATTTAAAAAGTAAACCCAACCACTATCGAACTTAGGTTAACGTATCAACCTTGTTACATGAAGGGGTCCGTGATAATATGGTTTTCTCTCTTCTTGAGAGATAAACACACTGTCTCTCTCAACGAATACTAAGGTTGGGCGCACAAACAATAATTTAGACTTCGCTAGTGTGCCGTAAACTCCTCGTTATCTATTTACCACCCGCTGAGCAATGAGCTCATTTTTCTATTTAAACAACTTGCAGGTGCACGAGAAGATAAGTAGAAAGAAAAAAGTCGATGGAGCAAACAAATCTTGTTGGATTAGCAACACAAGAAAAAATGAGGACTAAATTGAAGGTACAAGTTCTTTTCTAAATTAGATAGATCGAAATTAATTTTTGTTTTCAAGTCCGTACATTAACCAACAATATTGACGAAAACCATTACATCGAGTAATTTGAATTAATCACGTTTCCATTGATTCTATATTTCTGTTCTCAAACGAAGCAAATAAAATCGGCGCGGAACGCTTGAAGACTCGTTTCTTCTTGTTCTGCAACAATGGCTCCGGCAATATAGGATTCATCCGTAAACGAAAATTAATTTAAAGGTGGGTGTCAGTTTTTCAAAGGAGAAGTTTTACGTTTTTCGTTAGTTATGATCCATGCTCATAAGTTCCAAAGGTATGCTAATTTAGCAAGGTTTATAAGACATCGAAATGTCGATACACTATATTTAAAAAGTAAACCTAACCACTATCGAACTTAGGTTAACGTTTCAACCTTGTTACATGAAGGGGTCCGTGATAATATGGTTTTCTCTCTTTGTTGAGAGATAAACACACGGTTCCTCTCAATGAATACTAAGGTTGGGCGCACAAACAACAATTTGGAATTCGCTACTGAAGCGTAAACTCCTCGTCATCTATTTACCGCCCACTGAGCAACGAGCTCTTTTTTTTTTTAAACAACTTGCTGGTGCACGAAACGATAAGTAAAAAGAAAAAAGTCGATGGAGCAAACACATCTTGCTGGATTAGCAACATAAGAAAAAATGATGACTAAATTGAAGGTACAAGTTCTTTTCTAAATTAGATAGATGGAAATTAATTTTTGTTTTCAAGTCCGTACATTAACCAACAATATTGACGAAAACCATTACATCGAGTAATTTGAATTAATCGCGTTTCCTTTGAATCTATATTTCAGTTCTCAAACGAAGCAAAAAAAATCGGCGCGGAACGCTTGAAGACTCGCTTCTTCTTGTTCTGCAACAATGGCTCCGGCAATATAGGATTCTTTCGTAAACGAAAAGTAATTTAAAGGTGGGTGTTAGTTTTTTAAACGAGCAGTTTTACGTTTTTCGTTAGTTATGATCCAAGCTCAAAAGTTCCAAAGGTATGCTAATTTAGCAAGGTTTACTAAGACATCGAAATGTCAATACACTATTTAAAAAGTAAACCTAACCACTATCGAACTTAGGTTAACGTTTCAACCTTGTTACATGAAGGGGTCCGTGATAATATGGTTTTCTCTCTTTCTTGAGAGATAAACACACGGTCCCTCTCAATGAATACTAAGGTTGGGCGCACAAACAATAATTTGGACTTCGCTAGTGAACCGTAAACTCCTCGTTATCTATTTACCACCCGCTGAGCAACGATCTCATTTTTCTTTTTAAACAACTTGCAGGTGCACGAGACGAGAAGTAGAAAGAAAAAAGTAGATGGAGCAAACAAATCTTGCTGAATTAGCAACATAAGAAAAAGCTGATGACTAAATTGAAGGTACAACTTCTTTTCTAAATTAGATAGATAGAAATTATTTTTTGTTTTCGAAGCCGTACATTAACCAACTATATTGACGAAAACCATTACATCGAGTAATTTGAATTAATCGCGTTTCCTTTGATTCTATATTTCAGTTCTCAAACGAAGCAAAACAAATCGGCGCGGGCGCTTGAAGACTCGTTTCTACTTGTTCTCGCAACAATGGCTCAGGCAATATAGGATTCATCCGTAAACGAAAAGTAATTTAAAGGTGGGTGTTAGTTTTTAAACGAGCGCTTTTACGTTTTTCGTTAGGTATGATCCAAGCTCAAAAGTTCCAAAGGTATGGTAATTTAGCAAGGTTTACTAAGATATCGAAATGTCGATACACTCTATTTAAAAAATAAACCTAACCACTATCGAACTTAGGTTAACGTTTCAACCTTGTTACATGAAGGGGTCCGTGATAATATGGGCACACGGTCCCTCTCAACGAATACTAAGGTTGGGCGCACAAACAATAATTTGAACTTCGCTAGTGAACCGTAAACTCCTCGTTATCTATTTACCACCCGCTGAACAACGAGCTCATTTTTCTTTTTAAACAACTTGCAGGTGCACGAGACGATAAGTAGAAAGAAAATAGTCGATGGAGCAAACAAATCTTGCTGGATTAGCAACATAAGAAAAAATGATGACCTAATTGAAAGTACAACTTCTTTTCTAAATTAGATAGATAGAAATTAATTTTTGTATTCGAGTCCGTACTTTGACCAACAATATTGAAGAAAACCATTACATCGAGTAATTTGAATTAATCGCGTTTCCTTTGATTCTATATTTCAGTTCTCAAACGAAGCAATAAAAATCGGCGCGGAACGCTTGAAGACTCGTTTCTTCTTGTTCTGCAACAATGGCTTCGGCAATATAGGATTCATCCGTAAACGAAAAGTAATTTAAAGGTGGGTGTCAGTATTTCAAATAAGCAGTTTTACGTTTTTCTTTCGTTAGTTATGATCCAAGCTCATAAGTTCCAAAGGTATGCTAATTTAGCAAGGTTTATAAGACATCGAAATGTCGATACACTATATTTAAAAAGTAAACCAAACCACTATCGAACTTAGGTTAACGTTTCAACCTTGTTACATGAAGGGGTTAGTGATAATATGGTTTTCTCTCTTTCTTGAGAGATAAACACACGGTCCCTCTCAATGAATACTAAGGTTGGGCGCACAAACAATAATTTGGACTTCGCTAGTGAACCGTAAACTCCTCGCCATCTATTTACCATCCGCTGAGCAACGAGCTCATTTTTCTTTTTAAACAACTTGCAGGTGCACGAGACGATAAGTAGAAAGAAAAAAGTCGATGTAGCAAACAAATCTTGTTTGATTAGCAACACAAGAAAAAATGAGGACTAAATTGAAGGTACAAGTTCTTTTCTAAATTAGATAGATAGAAATTGATTGAAGGTACAAGTTCTTTTTAAATTAGATAGATAGAAATTAATTTTTGTTTTTGAGTCCGTACATTAACCAACAATATTGACGAAAACCATTACATCGAGTAATTTGAATTAATCGCGTTTCCTTTGATTCTATATTTCAGTTCTCAAACGAAGAAAAAAAATCGGCGCGGGACGCTTGCAGACTCGATTCTTCTTATTCTGCAATAATGGCTACGACAATATAGGATTCATCCGTAAACGAAAAGTAATTTAAAGGTGGGTGTTAGTTTTTAAACGAGCGGTTTACGTTTTTCGTTAGTTATGATCCAAGCTCAAAAGTTCCAAAGGTATGCTAATTTAGCAAGGTTTACTAAGACATCGAAATGTCGATACACTCTATTTAAAAAGTAAACCTAACCACTATCGAACTTAGGTTAACGTTTCAACCTTGTTACATGAAGGGGTCCGTGATAATATGGTTTTCTCTCTTTGTTGAGAGATAAACACACGGTCCCTCTCAATGAATACTAAGGTTGGGCGCACAAACAACAATTTGGACTTCGCTAGTGAACCGTAATCTCCTCGTTATCTATTTACCACCCGCTGAGCAATGAGCTCATTTTTCTTTTTAAACAACTTGTAGGTGCACGAGAAGATAAGTAGAAAGAAAAAAGTCGATGGAGCAAACAAATCTTGCTGGATTAGCAACATAAGAAAAAATGATGACTAAATTGAAGGTACAAGTTCTTTTCTAAATTAGATACATAGAAATTAATTTTTGTTTTCGAGTCCGTACATTAACCAACAATATTGAAGAAAACCATTACATCGAGTAATTTGAATTAATCGCGTTTCCTTTGATTCTATATTTCAGTTCTCAAACGAAGCAATAAAAATCGGCGCGGAACGCTTGAAGACTAGTTTCTTCTTGTTCTGCAGCAATGGCTCCGACAATATAGGATTCATCCGTAAACGAAAAGTAATTTAAAGGTGGGTGTTAGTTTTCTAAACGAGCAGTTTTACGTTTTTCGTTAGTTATGATCCAAGCTCATAATTTCCAAAGGTATGCTAATTTAGCAAGGTTTACTAAGACATCGAAATGTCGATACACTCTATTTAAAAAGTAAACCTGACCACTATCGAACTTAAGTTAACGTTTCAACCTTGTTACCAGAAGGGGTCCAGGATAATATGTTTTCTCTCTTTCTTGAGAGATAAACACACGGTCCCTCTCAATGAATACTAAGGTTGGGCGCACAAACAATAATTTGGACTTCGCTAGTGAACCGTAAACTCCTCGTTATCTATTTACCACCCGCTGAGCAACGAGCTCATTTTTCTTTTTAAACAACTTGCAGGTGCACGAGACGATAAGTAGAAAGAAAAAAGTCGATATAGCAAACAAATCTTGTTTGATTAGCAACACAAGAAAAAATGAGGACAAAATTGAAGGTACAAGTTCTTTTCTAAATTAGATAGATAGAAATTAGTTGAAGGTACAAGTTCTTTTTAAATTAGATAGATAGAAATTAATTCTTGTTTTCGAGTCCGTGCATTAACCAACAAAATTGACGAAAACCATTACATCGAGTAATTTGAATTAATCGCGTTTCCTTTGATTCTATATTTCAGTTCTCAAACGAAGCAAAAAAAATCGGCTCTGAACGCTTGAAGACTCGATTTTTCTTGTTCTGCAACAATGGCTCCGACAATATAGGATTCATCCGTAAACGAAAAGTAATTTAAAGGTGGGTGTTACTTTTTTAAACGAGCAGTTTTACGTTTTTCGTTAGTTATGATCCAAGCTCAAAAGTTCCAAAGGTATGCTAATTTAGCAAGGTTTACTAAGACAGTGAATTGTCGATACACTATTTAAAAAGAAAACCTAACCACTATCGAACTTAGGTTAACGTTTCAACCTTGTTACATGAAGGGGTCCGTGATATATGGTTTTCTCTCTTTCTTGAGAGATAAACACACGGTCCCTCTCAATGAATACTAAGGTTGGGCGCACAAAAAATAATTTGGACTTCGCTAGTGAACCGTAAACTCCTCGTTATCTATTTACCACCCGATGAGTAACGATCTCATTTTTCTTTTTAAACAACTTGCAGGTGCACGAGACGATAAGTAGAAAGAAAAGAGTAGATGGAGCAAACAAATCTTGCTGAATTAGCAACATAAGAAAAACTGATGACTAAATTGAAGGTACAAGTTCTTTTCTAAATTAGATAGATAGAAATTAATTTTTGTTTTCGAGTCCGTATATTAACCAACAATATTGATGAAAACCATTACATCGAGTAATTTGAATTAATCGCGTTTCCTTTGATTCTATATTTCAGTTCTCAAATGAAGCAAAAAAAATCGGCGCGGAACGCTTGAAGACTCGTTTCTTTTTGTTCTGCAACAATGGCTCCGGCAATATAGGATTCATCCGTAAACGAAAAGTAATTTAAAGGTGGGTGTTAGTTTTTCAAACGAGCAATTTTACGTTTTTCGTTAGTTATGATCCAAGCTCATAAGTTCCAAAGGTATGCTAATTTAGCTAGGTTTACTAAGACATCGAAATGTCGATACACTCTATTTAAAAAGTAAACCCAACCACTATCGAACTTAGGTTAACGTATCAACCTTGTTACATGAAGGGGTCCGTGATAATATGGTTTTCTCTCTTCTTGAGAGATAAACACACTGTCTCTCTCAACGAATTCTAAGGTTGGGCGCACAAACAATAATTTAGACTTCGCTAGTGAGCCGTAAACTCCTCGTTATCTATTTACCACCCGCTGAGCAATGAGCTCATTTTTCTATTTAAACAACTTGCAGGTGCACGAGAAGATAAGTAGAAAGAAAAAAGTCGATGGAGCAAACAAATCTTGTTGGATTAGCAACACAAGAAAAAATGAGGACTAAATTGAAGGTACAAGTTCTTTTCTAAATAAGATAGATCGAAATTAATTTTTGTTTTCAAGTCCTTACATTAACCAACAATATTGACGAAAACCATTACATCGAGTAATTTGAATTAATCACGTTTCCATTGATTCTATATTTTTGTTCTCAAACGAAGCAAATAAAATCGGCGCGGAACGCTTGAAGACTCGTTTCTTCTTGTTCTGCAACAATGGCTCCGGCAATATAGGATTCATCCGTAAACGAAAAGTAATTTAAAGGTGGGTGTCAGTTTTTCAAATGAGAAGTTTTACGTTTTTCGTTAGTTATGATCCATGCTCATAAGTTCCAAAGGTATGCTAATTTAGCAAGGTTTATAAGACATCGAAATGTCGATACACTTTATTTAAAAAGTAAACCTAACCACTATCGAACTTAGGTTAACGTTTCAACCTTGTTACATGAAGGGGTCCGTGATAATATGGTTTTCTGTCTTTGTTGAGAGATAAACACACAGTTCCTCTCAATGAATACTAAGGTTGGGCGCACAAACAACAATTTGGACTTCGCTAGTGAACCGTAAACTCCTCGTTATCTATTTACCACCAGCTGAGCAATGAGCTCATTTTTCTTTTTAAACAACTTGCAGGTGCATGAGAAGATAAGTAGAAAGAAAAAAGTCGATGGAGCAAACAAATCTTGCTGGATTAGCAACGTAAGAAAAAATGATGACTAAATTGAAGGTACAAGTTCTTTTCTAAATTAGATAGATAGAAATTAATTTTTGTTTTTGAGTCCGTACATTAACCAACAATATTGACGAAAACCATTACATCGAGTAATTTGAATTAATCGCGTTTCCTTTGATTCTACATTTCAGTTCTCAAATGAAGCAAAAAAAATCGGCGCAGAATGCTTGAAGACTCGTTTCTTTTTGTTCTGCAACAATGGCTCCGGCAATATAGGATTCATCCGTAAACGAAAAGTAATTTAAAGGTGGGTGTTAGTTTTTCAAACGAGCAATTTTACGTTTTTCGTTAGTTATGATCCAAGCTCATAAGTTCCAAAGGTATGCTAATTTAGCTAGGTTTACTAAGACATCGAAATGTCGATACACTCTATTTAAAAAGTAAACCCAACCACTATCGAACTTAGGTTAACGTATCAACCTTGTTACATGAAGGGGTCCGTGATAATATGGTTTTCTCTCTTCTTGAGAGATAAACACACTGTCTCTCTCAACGAATACTAAGGTTGGGCGCACAAACAATAATTTAGACTTCGCTAGTGTGCCGTAAACTCCTCGTTATCTATTTACCACCCGCTGAGCAATGAGCTCATTTTTCTATTTAAACAACTTGCAGGTGCACGAGAAGATAAGTAGAAAGAAAAAAGTCGATGGAGCAAACAAATCTTGTTGGATTAGCAACACAAGAAAAAATGAGGACTAAATTGAAGGTACAAGTTCTTTTCTAAATTAGATAGATCGAAATTAATTTTTGTTTTCAAGTCCGTACATTAACCAACAATATTGACGAAAACCATTACATCGAGTAATTTGAATTAATCACGTTTCCATTGATTCTATATTTCTGTTCTCAAACGAAGCAAATAAAATCGGCGCGGGCGCTTGAAGACTCGTTTCTTCTTGTTCGCAACAATGGCTCCGGCAATATAGGATTCATCCGTAAACGAAAATTAATTTAAAGGTGGGTGTCGCTTTTTCAAATGAGAAGTTTTACGTTTTTCGTTAGTTATGATCCATGCTCATAAGTTCCAAAGGTATGCTAATTTAGCAAGGTTTATAAGACATCGAAATGTCGATACACTATATTTAAAAAGTAAACCTAACCACTATCGAACTTAGGTTAACGTTTCAACCTTGTTACATGAAGGGGTCCGTGATAATATGGTTTTCTCTCTTTGTTGAGAGATAAACACACGGTTCCTCTCAATGAATACTAAGGTTGGGCGCACAAACAACAATTTGGAATTCGCTACTGAAGCGTAAACTCCTCGTCATCTATTTACCGCCCGCTGAGCAACGAGCTCTTTTTTTTTTTTAAACAACTTGCTGGTGCACGAAACGATAAGTAAAAAGAAAAAAGTCGATGGAGCAAACACATCTTGCTGGATTAGCAACATAAGAAAAAATGATGACTAAATTGAAGGTACAAGCTCTTTTCTAAATTAGATAGATAGAAATTATTTTTTGTTTTCGAGTCCGTACATTAACCAACAATATTGACGAAAACCATTACATCGAGTAATTTGAATTAATCGCGTTTCCCTTGATTCTATATTTCAGTTCTCAAACGAAGCAAAAAAAATTGGTGCGGGACGCTTGAAGACTCGTTTCTTCTTGTTCTGCAACAATGGCTCCGGCAATATATGATTCATCCGTAAACGAAAAGTAATTTAAAGGTGGGTGTTAGTTTTTTAAACGAGCAGTTTTACGTTTTCGTTAGTTATGATCCAAGCTCAAAAGTTCCAAAGGTATGCTAATTTAGCAAGGTTTATAAGACATCGAAATGTCGATACACTCTATTTAAAAAGTAAACCTAACCACTATCGAACTTAGGTTAACGTTTCAACCTTGTTACATGAACGGGTTAGTGATAATATGATTTTCTCTCTTTCTTGAGAGATAAACACACGGTCCCTCTCAATGAATACTAAGGTTGGGCGCACAAACAATAATTTGGACTTCGCTAGTGAACCGTAAACTCCTCGTCATCTATTTACCATCCACTGAGCAACGAGCTCATTTTTCTTTTTAAACAACTTGCAGGTGCACGAGACGATAAGTAGAAAGAAAAAAGTCGATTGAACAAACAAATCTTGTTGGATTAGCAACACAAGAAAAAATGAGGACTAAATTGAAGGTACAAGTTCTTTTCTAAATTAGATAGATCGAAATTAATTTTTGTTTTCAAGTCCGTACATTAACCAACAATATTGACGAAAACCATTACATCGAGTAATTTGAATTAATCACGTTTCCATTGATTCTATATTTCTGTTCTCAAACGAAGCAAATAAAATCGGCGCGGGCGCTTGAAGACTCGTTTCTTCTTGTTCTCGCAACAATGGCTCCTAATATAGGATTCATCCGTAAACGAAAATTAATTTAAAGGTGGGTGTCAGTTTTTCAAATGAGAAGTTTTACGTTTTTCGTTAGTTATGATCCATGCTCATAAGTTCCAAAGGTATGCTAATTTAGCAAGGTTTATAAGACATCGAAATGTCGATACACTATATTTAAAAAGTAAACCTAACCACTATCGAACTTAGGTTAACGTTTCAACCTTGTTACATGAAGGGGTCCGTGATAATATGGTTTTCTCTCTTTGTTGAGAGATAAACACACGGTTCCTCTCAATGAATACTAAGGTTGGGCGCACAAACAACAATTTGGAATTCGCTACTGAAGCGTAAACTCCTCGTCATCTATTTACGCCATTGAGCAACGAGCTCTTTTTTTTTTTAAACAACTTGCTGGTGCACGAAACGATAAGTAAAAAGAAAAAAGTCGATGGAGCAAACACATCTTGCTGGATTAGCAACATAAGAAAAAATGATGACTAAATTGAAGGTACAAGCTCTTTTCTAAATTAGATAGATAGAAATTAATTTTTGTTTTCGAGTCCGTACATTAACCAACAATATTGACGAAAACCATTACATCGAGTAATTTGAATTAATCGCGTTTCCCTTGATTCTATATTTCAGTTCTCAAACGAAGCAAAAAAAATTGGTGCGGAACGCTTGAAGACTCGTTTTTTCTTGTTCTGCAACAATGGCTCCGGCAATATATGATTCATCCGTAAACGAAAAGTAATTTAAAGGTGGGTGTTAGTTTTTTAAACGAGCAGTTTTACGTTTTCGTTAGTTATGATCCAAGCTCAAAAGTTCCAAAGGTATGCTAATTTAGCAAGGTTTATAAGACATCGAAATGTCGATACACTCTATTTAAAAAGTAAACCTAACCACTATCGAACTTAGGTTAACGTTTCAACCTTGTTACATGAAGGGGTTAGTGATAATATGATTTTCTCTCTTTCTTGAGAGATAAACACACGGTCCCTCTCAATGAATACTAAGGTTGGGCGCACAAACAATAATTTGGACTTCGCTAGTGAACCGTAAACTCCTCGTCATCTATTTACCATCCACTGAGCAACGAGCTCATTTTTCTTTTTAAACAACTTGCAGGTGCACGAGACGATAAGTAGAAAGAAAAAAGTCGATTGAACAAACAAATCTTGTTGGATTAGCAACGCAAGAAAAAATGAGGACTAAATTGAAGGTACAAGTTCTTTTCTAAATTAGATAGATAGAAATTAATTGAAGGTACAAGTTCTTTTTAAATTAGATAGATTGAAATTAATTTTTGTTTTTGAGTTCGTACATTAACCAACAATATTGACGAAAACCATTACATCGAGTAATTTGAATTAATCGCGTTTCCTTTGATTCTATATTTCAGTTCTCAAATGAAGCAAAAAAAATCGGCGCGGAACGCTTGAAGACTAGTTTCTTCTTGTTCTGCAGCAATGGCTCCGACAATATAGGATTCATCCGTAAACGAAAAGTAATTTAAAGGTGGGTGTTAGTTTTCTAAACGAGCAGTTTTACGTTTTTCGTTAGTTATGATCCAAGCTCATAAGTTCCAAAGGTATGCTAATTTAGCAAGGTTTACTGAGACATCGAAATGTCGATACACTCTATTTAAAAAGTAAACCTGACCACTATCGAACTTAGGTTAACGTTTCAACCTTGTTACATGAAGGGGTCCGGGATAATACGATTTTCTCTCATTCTTGAGAGATAAACACACGGTCCTTCTCAATGAATACTAAGGTTGGGCGCACAAACAACAATTTGGACTTCGCTAGAGAACCGTAAACTCCTCGTCATCTATTTACCACCCGCTGAGCAACGAGCTCATTTTTTTTTTAAACAACTTGCAGGTGCACGAGACAATAAGTAGAAAGAAAAAAGTCGATGGAGCAAACACATCTTGCTCGACTAGCAACATAAGAAAAAATGATGACAAAATTGTAGGTACAACTTCTTTTCTAAATTAGATAGATAGAAATTATTTTTTGTTTTCGAGTTCGTACATTAACCAACAATATTGACGAAAACCATTACATCAAGTAATTTGAATTAATCGCGTTTCCTTTGATTCTATATATCAGTTCTCAAACGAAGCGAAAAAAATCGGCGCGGAACGCTTGAAGACTCGTTTCTTCTTGTTCTGCAATAATGGCTACGGCAATATAGAATTCATCCGTAAACGAAAAGTAATTTAAAGGTGGGAGTTAGTTTTTCAAACGAGCAGTTTTACGTTTTTCGTTAGTTATGATCCAAGCTCAAAAGTTCCAAAGGTATGCTAATTTAGCAAGGTTTATAAGACATCGAAATTTCGATACACTCTATTTAAAAAGTAAACCTAACCACTATCGAACTAAGGTTAACGTTTCAACCTTGTTACATGAAGGGGTTAGTGATAATATGATTTTCTCTCTTTCTTGAGAGATAAACACACTGTCCCTCTCATTGAATACGCAGGTTGGGCGCACAAACAATAATTTGGACTTCGCTAGTGAACCGTAAACTCCTCGTCATCTATTTACCACCCGCTGAGCAACGAGCTCATTTTTTTTTTAAACAACTTGCAGGTGCATGAGACAATAAGTAGAAAGAAAAAAGTCGATGGAGCAAACACATCTTGCTCGACTAGCAACATAAGAAAAAATGATGACAAAATTGAAGGTACAACTTCTTTTCTAAATTAGATAGATAGAAATTATTTTTTGTTTTCGAGTTCGTACATTAACCAACAATATTGACGAAAACCATTACATCGAGTAATTTGAATTAATCGCGTTTCCTTTGATTCTATATATCGGTTCTCAAACGAAGCAAAAAAAATCGTCGCGGAACGCTTCAAGACTCGTTTCTTCTTGTTCTGCAATAATGGCTACGGCAATATAGAATTCATCCGTAAACGAAAAGTAATTTAAAGGTGGGTGTTAGTTTTTCAAACGAGCAGTTTTACGTTTTTCGTTAGTTATGATCCAAGGTCAAAAGTTCCAAAGGTATGCTAATTTAGCAAGGTTTATAAGACATCGAAATGTCGATACACTCTATTTAAAAAGTAAACCTAACCAATATCGAACTTAGGTTAACGTTTCAACCTTGTTACATGAAGGGGTTAGTGATAATATGATTTTCTCTCTTTCTGGAGAGATAAACACACGGTCCCTCTCAATGAATACTAAGGTTGGGCGCACAAACAATAATTTGGACTTCGCTAGTGAACAGTAAACTCCTCGTCATCTATTTACCATCCACTGAGCAACGAGCTCATTTTTCTTTTTAAACAGCTTGCAGGTGCACGAGACGATACGTAGAAAGAAAAAAGTAGATTGAACAAACAAATCTTGTTGGATTAGCAACACAAGAAAAAATGAGGACTAAATTGAAGGTACAAGTTCTTTTCTAAATTAGATAGATAGAAATTAATTGAAGGTACAAGTTCTTTTTAAATTTGATAGATAGAAATTAATTTTTGTTTTTGAGTCCGTACATTAACCAACAATATTGACGAAAACCATTACATCGAGTAATTTGAATTAATCGCGTTTCCTTTCATTCTATATATCAGTTCTCAAACGAAGCAAAAAATATTGGCGATGAACGCTTGAAGACTCGTTTCTTCTTGTTCTGCAATAATGGCTACGGCAACATAGGATTCATCCGTAAACGAAAAGTAATTAAAAGGTGGGTGTTAGTTTTTCAAACGAGCAGTTTTACGTTTTTCGTTAGTTATCATCCAAGCTCAAAAGTTCCAAAGGTATGCTTATTTAGCAAGGTTTCGATGACATCGAAATGTCGATACACTCTATTTAAAAAGTAAACCTAACCACTATCGAACTTAGGTTAACGTTTCTACCTTGTTACATGAAGGGGTCCGGGATAATATGGTTTTCTCTCTTACTTGAGAGATAAACACACGGTCCCTCTCAATGAATCCTAAGGTTGGGCGCACAAACAATAATTTGGACATCGCTAGTGAACCGTAAACTCCTCGTCATCTATTTACCACCCGCTGAGCACTGAGCTCATTTTTTTTTTAAACAACTTGCAGGTGCACGAGACGTTAAATAGAAAAAAAAAGTCGATGGAGCAAACAAATCTTGCTGGAATAGCAACATAAGATAAAATGATGACTAAATTGAAGGTACAACTTCTTTTCTAAATTAGATAGATAGAAATTAATTTTTGTTTTCGAGTCCGTACATTAACCAACAATATTGACGAAAACCATTACATCGAGTAATTTGAATTAATCGCGTTTCCTTCGATTCTATATTTTAGTTCTCAAACGAAGCAAAAAAAATCTACGCGGGACGCTTGAAGACTCGTTTCTTCTTGTTTGGCAACAATGGCTCCAGCAATATAGGATTCATCCGTAAACGAAATGTAATTTAAAGGTGGTTGTTAGTTTTTCAAACGAGCGGTTTTACGCTTTTCGTTAGTTATGATCCAAGCATATAAGTTCCAAAGGTATGCTAATTTAGCAAGGTTTATAAGACATCGAAATGTCGATACACTATATTTAAAAAGTAAACCTAACCACTATCGAACTTAGGTTAACGTTTCAACCTTGTTACATGAAGGGGTCCGTGATAATATGGTTTTCTCTCTTTGTTGAGAGATAAACACACGGTTCCTCTCAATGAATACTAAGGTTGGGCGCACAAACAACAATTTGGAATTCGCTATCAACCGTAAACTCCTCGTCATCTATTTACCGCTTGCCATTGAGCAACGAGCTCTTTTTTTTTTTAAACAACTTGCAGGTGCACGAAACGATAAGTAAAAAGAAAAAAGTCGATGGAGCAAACACATCTTGCTGGATTAGCAACATAAGAAAAAATGATGACTAAATTAAAGGTACAAGCTCTTTTCTAAATTAGATAGATAGAAATTAATTTTTGTTTTCGAGTCCGTACATTAACCAACAATATTGACGAAAACCATTACATCAAGTAATTTGAATTAATCGCGTTTCCTTTGATTCTATATTTCGGTTCTCAAACGAAGCAAAAAAAATTGGTGCGGAACGCTTGAAGACTCGTTTCTTCTTGTTCTGCAACAATGGCTCCGGCAATATATGATTCATCCGTAAACGAAAAGTAATTTAAAGGTGGGTGTTAGTTTTTTAAACGAGCAGTTTTACGTTTTCGTTAGTTATGATCCAAGCTCAAAAGTTCCAAAGGTATGCTAATTTAGCAAGGTTTATAAGACATCGAAATGTCGATACACTCTATTTAAAAAGTAAACCTAACCACTATCGAACTTAGGTTAACGTTTCAACCTTGTTACATGAACGGGTTAGTGATAATATGATTATCTCTCTTTCTTGAGAGATAAACACACGGTCCCTCTCAATGAATACTAAGGTTGGGCGCACAAAGAATAATTTGGACTTCGCTAGTGAACCGTAAACTCCTCGTCATCTATTTACCATCCACTGAGCAACGAGCTCATTTTTCTTTATAAACAACTTGCAGGTGCACGAGACGATAAGTAGAAAGAAAAAAGTCGATTGAACAAACAAATCTTGTTGGATTAGCAACGCAAGAAAAAATGAGGACTAAATTGAAGGTACAAGTTCTTTTCTAAATTAGATAGATAGAAATTAATTGAAGGTACAAGTTCTTTTTAAATTAGATAGATTGAAATTAATTTTTGTTTTTGAGTTCGTACATTAACCAACAATATTGACGAAAACCATTACATCGAGTAATTTGAATTAATCGCGTTTCCTTTGATTCTATATATCAGTTCTCAAACGAAGCAAAAAAAATCGGCGCGGAACGCTTGAAGACTCGTTTCTTCTTGTTCTGGAACAATGGCTCCGGCAATATAGGATTCTTCCCTAAACGAAAAGTAATTTAAAGGTGGGTGTCAGTTTTCAAATGAGCCAGTTTTCCGTTTTTCGTTAGTTATGATCCAAGCTCATAAGTTCCAAAGGTATGCTAATTTAGCAAGGTTTACTGAGACATCGAAATGTCGATACACTCTATTTAAAAAGTAAACCTGACCACTATCGAACTTAGGTTAACGTTTCAACCTTGTTACATGAAGGGGTCCGGGATAATATGGTTTTCTCTCATTCTTGAGAGATAAACACACGGTCCTTCTCAATGAATACTAAGGTTGGGCGCACAAACAACAATTTGGACTTCGCTAGAGAACCGTAAACTCCTCGTCATCTATTTACCACCCGCCGAGCAACGAGCTCATTTTTTTTTTAAACAACTTGCGGGTGCACGAGACAATAAGTAGAAAGAAAAAGTCGATGGAGCAAACACATCTTGCTCGACTAGCAACATAAGAAAAAATGATGACAAAATTGAAGGTACAACTTCTTTTCTAAATTAGATAGATAGAAATTATTTTTTGTTTTCGAGTTCGTACATTAACCAACAATATTGACGAAAACCATTACATCAAGTAATTTGAATTAATCGCGTTTCCTTTGATTCTATATATCGCTTCTCAAACGAAGCGAAAAAATCGGCGCGGAACGCTTGAAGACTCGTTTCTTCTTGTTCTGCAATAATGGCTACGGCAATATAGAATTCATCCGTAAACGAAAAGTAATTTAAAGGTGGGAGTTAGTTTTTCAAACGAGCAGTTTTACGTTTTTCGTTAGTTATGATCCAAGCTCAAAAGTTCCAAAGGTATGCTTATTTAGCAAGGTTTATAAGACATCGAAATGTCGATACACTCTATTTAAAAAGTAAACCTAACCACTATCGAATTTAGGTTAACGTTTCAACCTTGTTACATGAAGGGGTTCCGGGATAATATGGTTTTCTCTCTTACTTGAGAGATAAACACACGGTCCCTCTCAATGAATCCTAAGGTTGGGCGCACAAACAATAATTTGGACATCGCTAGTGAACCGTAAACTCCTCGTCATCTATTTACCACCCGCTGAGCACTGAGCTCATTTTTTTTTTAAACAACTTGCAGGTGCACGAGACGATAAGTAGAAAAAAAAAGTCGATGGAGCAAACAAATCTTGCTGGATTAGCAACATAAGATAAAATGATGACTAAATTGAAGGTACAACTTCTTTTCTAAATTAGATAGATAGAAATTAATTTTTGTTTTCGAGTCCGTACATTAACCAACAATATTGACGAAAACCATTACATCGAGTAATTTGAATTAATCGCGTTTCCTTCGATTCTATATTTTAGTTCTCAAACGAAGCAAAAAAAATCGACGCGGAACGCTTGAAGACTCGTTTCTTCTTGTTTGGCAACAATGGCTCCGGCAATATAGGATTCATCCGTAAACGAAATGTAATTTAAAGGTGGTTGTTAGTTTTTCAAACGAGCGGTTTTACGCTTTTCGTTAGTTATGATCCAAGCTTATAAGTTCCAAAGGTATGCTAATTTAGCAAGGTTTATAAGACATCGAAATGTCGATACACTATATTTAAAAAGTAAACCTAACCACTATCGAACTTAGGTTAACGTTTCAACCTTGTTACATGAAGGGGTCCGTGATAATATGGTTTTCTCTCTTTGTTGAGAGATAAACACACGGTTCCTCTCAATGAATACTAAGGTTGGGCGCACAAACAACAATTTGGAATTCGCTACTGAACCGTAAACTCCTCGTCATCTATTTACCGCCCGCTGAGCAACGAGCTCTTTTTTTTTTTAAACAACTTGCAGGTGCACGAAACGATAAGTAAAAAGAAAAAAGTCGATGGAGCAAACACATCTTTCTGGATTAGCAACATAAGAAAAAATGATGACTAAATTAAAGGTACAAGCTCTTTTCTAAATTAGATAGATAGAAATTAATTTTTGTTTTCGAGTCCGTACATTAACCAACAATATTGACGAAAACCATTACATCGAGTAATTTGAATTAATCGCGTTTCCTTTGATTCTATATTTCAGTTCTCAAACGAAGCAAAAAAAATTGGTGCGGAACGCTTGAAGACTCGTTTCTTCTTGTTCTGCAACAATGGCTCCGGCAATATATGATTCATCCGTAAACGAAAAGTAATTTAAAGGTGGGTGTTAGTTTTTTAAACGAGCAGTTTTACGTTTTCGTTAGTTATGATCCAAGCTCAAAAGTTCCAAAGGTATGCTAATTTAGCAAGGTTTATAAGACATCGAAATGTCGATACACTCTATTTAAAAAGTAAACCTAACCACTATCGAACTTAGGTTAACGTTTCAACCTTGTTACATGAACGGGTTAGTGATAATATGATTTTCTCTCTTTCTTGAGAGATAAACACACGGTCCCTCTCAATGAATACTAAGGTTGGGCGCACAAACAATAATTTGGACTTCGCTAGTGAACCGTAAACTCCTCGTCATCTATTTACCATCCACTGAGCAACGAGCTCATTTTTTTTTTAAACAACTTGCAGGTGCACGAGACGATAAGTAGAAAGAAAAAAGTCGATTGAACAAACAAATCTTGTTGGATTAGCAACGCAAGAAAAAATGAGGACTAAATTGAAGGTACAAGTTCTTTTCTAAATTAGATAGATAGAAATTAATTGAAGGTACAAGTTCTTTTTAAATTAGATAGATTGAAATTAATTTTTGTTTTTGAGTTCGTACATTAACCAAAAATATTGACGAAAACCATTACATCGAGTAATTTGAATTAATCGCGTTTCCTTTGATTCTATATATCAGTTCTCAAACAAAGCAAAAAAAATTGGCGCGGGACGCTTGAAGACTCGTTTCTTCTTGTTCTGCAACAATGGCTCCGGCAATATAGGATTCTTCCCTAAACGAAAAGTAATTTAAAGGTGGGTGTCAGTTTTTCAAATGAGCAGTTTTCCGTTTTTCGTTAGTTATGATCCAAGCTCATAAGTTCCAAAGGTATGCTAATTTAGCAAGGTTTACTGAGACATCGAAATGTCGATACACTCTATTTAAAAAGTAAACCTGACCACTATCGAACTTAGGTTAACGTTTCAACCTTGTTACATGAAGGGGTCCGGGATAATATGGTTTTCTCTCATTCTTGAGAGATAAACACACGGTCCTTCTCAATGAATACTAAGGTTGGGCGCACAAACAACAATTTGGACTTCGCTAGAGAACCGTAAACTCCTCGTCATCTATTTACCACCCGCTGAGCAACGAGCTCATTTTTTTTTTAAACAACTTGCAGGTGCACGAGACAATAAGTAGAAAGAAAAAAGTCGATGGAGCAAACACATCTTGCTCGACTAGCAACATAAGAAAAAATGATGACAAAATTGAAGGTACAACTTCTTTTCTAAATTAGATAGATAGAAATTATTTTTTGTTTTCGAGTTCGTACATTAACCAACAATATTGACGAAAACCATTACATCAAGTAATTTGAATTAATCGCGTTTCCTTTGATTCTATATATCAGTTCTCAAACGAAGCGAAAAAAATCGGCGCGGAACGCTTGAAGACTCGTTTCTTCTTGTTCTGCAATAATGGCTACGGCAATATAGAATTCATCCGTAAACGAAAAGTAATTTAAAGGTGGGAGTTAGTTTTTCAAACGAGCAGTTTTACGTTTTTCGTTAGTTATGATCCAAGCTCAAAAGTTCCAAAGGTATGCTTATTTAGCAAGGTTTATAAGACATCGAAATGTCGATACACTCTATTTAAAAAGTAAACCTAACCACTATCGAATTTAGGTTAACGTTTCAACCTTGTTACATGAAGGGGTTCCGGGATAATATGGTTTTCTCTCTTACTTGAGAGATAAACACACGGTCCCTCTCAATGAATCCTAAGGTTGGGCGCACAAACAATAATTTGGACATCGCTAGTGAACCGTAAACTCCTCGTCATCTATTTACCATCCGCTGAGCACTGAGCTCATTTTTTTTTTAAACAACTTGCAGGTGCACGAGACGATAAGTAGAAAAAAAAAGTCGATGGAGCAAACAAATCTTGCTGGATTAGCAACATAAGATAAAATGATGACTAAATTGAAGGTACAACTTCTTTTCTAAATTAGATAGATAGAAATTAATTTTTGTTTTCGAGTCCGTACATTAACCAACAATATTGACGAAAACCATTACATCGAGTAATTTGAATTAATCGCGTTTCCTTCGATTCTATATTTTAGTTCTCTAACGAAGCAAAAAAAATCGACGCGGAACGCTTGAAGACTCGTTTCTTCTTGTTTGGCAACAATGGCTCCGGCAATATAGGATTCATCCGTAAACGAAAAGTAATTTAAAGGTGGTTGTTAGTTTTTCAAACGAGCGGTTTTACGCTTTTCGTTAGTTATGATCCAAGCTTATAAGTTCCAAAGGTATGCTAATTTAGCAAGGTTTACTAAGACATCGAAATGTCGATACACTCTATTTAAAAAGGAAACCTAACCACTATCGAACTTAGGTTAACGTTTCAACCTTGTTACATGAAGGGGTTAGTGATAATATGATTTTCTGTCTTTCTTGAGAGATAAACACACGGTCCCTCTTAATGAATACTAAGGTTGGGCGCACAAACAATAATTTGGACTTCGCTAGTGAACTGTAAACTCCTCGTCATCTATTTACCACCTGCTGAGCAACGAGCTCATTTTTCTTTTTAAACAACTTGCAGGTGCACGAGACTATAAGTAGAAAGAAAAAAGTCGATGGAGCAAACAAATCTTGTTGGATTAGCAACATAAGAAAAAATGATGACTAAATCGAAGGTACAAGTTCTTTTCTAAATTAGATAGATAGAAATTAATTTTTGTTTTCGAGTCCGTACATTAACCAACAATATTGACGAAAACCATTACATCGAGTAATTTGAATTAATCGCGTTTCCTTTGATTCTATATTTCAGTTCTCAAACGAAGCAAAAAAAATCGGCGCGGAACGCTTGAAGACTCCTTTCTTTTTGTTCTGCAGCAATGGCTCCGACAATATAGGATTCATCCGTAAACGAAAAATAATTTAAAGGTGGGTGTTAGTTTTTCAAACGAGCAGTTTTACGTTTTTCATTTTCGATCTTTGGCGAGGACACTGGCAAACTTCCGACGCTTCAACAAGTTTCTAAAGACTCTTAGGCCATACAAATAAAAACAGTTATTTTTTTTCATTTTTGATTAAAAAAAAAGATTATTTACTTTTGTTTTATCGAAACTCAACCTATGTAGAAAATCATATGTTCTACATAGCTTGTCTCGAGTTTGGATAAAAGAGGACTCAGAAGCCCATTTTTCATACTGAAAATGGGCAAGGGATGCCCTTAGCCCATTTTCCATTTGTGAAAAATGGAGGAGGGTTGTGTTAAGTTGACAGCCAGCGTAAACCTTTTGTTACTCTTTATGAAATGGATCAAACATATATAAACTTTTGTTTAACAAAAAAAAAAGAAAAAAAAACAAATTTCTATTTTTTTACTTCTTCTCTTTGTATGTTTTTAGTCCTTTTTTTTTACTTTTGTTTGTTAATGAGTTTATTTTTAATGTAATTTCTTCTTTGTTTGTTACATAAATATTTTACCAACCAATTAGATGGCCCAATGGTTCGGTGCGGGGTTTGGAGTAAGAAAATATAAAATCTAGTTAATTGTTGTTATGCTTGGCCAAGCTTGTGTGGACCTGGATAAGGGTTTAAGAAATTGAACCTGCTAGCATGCCCCAACACCGAATCTCAATGTTATGTTTTGGTGTTGGAGCATGCGAGGCCTATCGCACGGTCACGCACAGAGTGCGTGTCCATGTTGTGTGTCGGTATTGGGGCACGCCAACATTTTCCTTAAAAAATTAGACTATGCATGAGCCCGCTTAGTGAATAGGTCTAGAAGTGATGACGAAAAATTACACATTTCCATACATGGACATAGATACAAGACCAAAACAATAAATCTAAGCTTGAATTGACAGATGTCAAATAGATCATTTCAACAAAACAGCAAATAAAAGTATTAAGCAGTTAAATTGTTAATTCTACAAGTAGTGTACAGGGAAGAAGATTGTTATATATATATATAAAAAAAAAAAAAAACAACTAGTGAAAGTTCCATTCAAAATAGCAGTGGGGGCTAAATAGAAAATTTGATCGAATGAAGCTAAGCATTTCCAACAAAAAAGCCCACAGCATAGTACCTTCAGTACCAAATCACTTGTTGAAGCTGGAACTCAATCACTAATTTATATCAAAGTTATAACTTCCTCTAAGGCTACTTTGGACCAGATTAAGAAAAAATTTGGGATAAGTGGCAAAGAAAAAAGCATTATAATTCTGATCGGGGGGGAAGAGAGATCACACGTTTGATTCTTAATAGCTACAATATATTACATTGGTTTCTCCCAGGTTATGGGGTTGGGACGTCTGACTAATTTCCATGGATTAGTCTAACCAAAGTAATGACTAGCTGAAAAAGGTTGGGACATCCATAGTTATCAATAAAAAAAGAAAGAATAGAATAACGCAAGTGTTTATATCGTTGCAAAAACATCACGTAATATCGAATGAAGAACTCATGCATCGCCAATAACAAATATGAAAGTAGGAGGGGTTTACGAGATGGCCAAAGGGTGAACACTCTACTTCGATAATACTAAGAGTTACGAAGGGTCAAAAGAACATGCAAGATTCAAAGAAATCAAAGCATCAAAATATTGCATCCCAAAAAAAAAAAATATCAGTGTTGGTGCAATTCCTTTTCTATTGTTAATAATGTAAAACGTGAAATAGCTTTTACAATAATAATTTTACAATTGCTAAAGAGTTCATGCAGGTACAAGGCTTAGAAGAAGTGAAAAGTTATTTTGTTGTTTGGGGCATTATCTTGTTGAGGACCAATGATGTTCTACTACATTATTTCTAGTATATGGATGCACTATCCTTGGCTAAGTTTTTTTTTTTTTTTTTAAGATGGGACTTATAATTATTCTAATATTTGATCTAAGATTTATGACTAGGAAGAAAATTTAAAATTTAATTCTAATCTCTATTCCAAATTTCTAAAATATTATAAGACAAATGAAAATGTTTAATTATGGATTGTTGAGAACCTTTCTTTACATTTCTTTAAGAGAGTAACTATTACCATATAAAAAGAAAACAAGAACATAGTGATGTAAAGAAATTCAAGAAACAAAAACTAAGCCATTTTACCTGAAAACCCTGCAACAATAATTAGGGTGTGATAGGAAACATTATCTACTCTGGACCACAAGGAGGAGCACGTGCTTGTTAATAAAGAAGGTGTGTTATCTGCCACGAGCAATGACAATGATAAAAAAAAAAGACAAAAATGAGTAAAGAGGGAAAATTAAAAGCACAATAAATATATAGAATGAAACTTACATTAGTTTCTTTCTCCACTTGAACCACCAAAGCATTAGTATTTTCATGAAGACCTTCAACTGCAAACATGATCAAAAAATATGAATTGTCACAAGAATGCAAAATATTTCCCATCTATAGTTCAACACAATCTACTGATTTGATGTCAAGCAATCAATGTACTAATGGATGAAAATAAAGCTCATAACAAGAAACCTAATTTGAATCCCCAAATAGTTTTTATGTTGAGGGGACCTTTTTGAAAGCCAAATAAGAAACCTGCCACCGCTGTTAAGTTTAATCAAATGGCAGTTGATGGAGAAGGATAATCCTATTCTTCCAGTGATGCATGCATCATGTAATAAAAATCAGAGCATCATCAGATTGAGCCTAATTGTACTAACTGATACATGTATATATACAGGCATTTCATCATGCGAAGAGAATGCAAAATGAGATCGATATAGCTAGTTGTTACCAGAACCAATGTCCACCGTATTTGCACCACTTGTGTCGATTGACAAATGCATCGATCAAAAGCGAAGACGGAAAGATACAGAGAAGAAAATCGGAAAGAAGAAAAGGATTCAAGCGAGAGAGTGGGACTGCATTTTGGTTTCAACTAAGATACCGATTTGGGGTTTTTTTACTTCTTAGTTTTACAGGGCACAACAAGTATGTGTGTGACTGTAAATATGTCTATTTTCCCTTATTTTGGAGGTAAATGACAAGCATTTTTTTATATGTAGACGAGGGTATCGAGTTACCGTCATTGACAACGAGCTGATAATGGACTCGACTCGTTTCTTCTTGTTCTGCAACAATGGCTCCGACAATATAGGATTCATCCGTAAACGAAAAGTAATTTAAAGGTGGGTGTGAGTTTTTTAAACGAGCAGTTTTACATTTTCGTTAGTTATGATCCAAGCTCATAAGTTCCAAAGGTATGCTAATTTACCAAGGTTTACTAAGACATCGAAATGTCGTCACACTCTATTTAAAAAGTAAACCTAACCACTATCAAACTTAGGTTAACGTTTCAACCTTGTTACATGAAGAGGTCCGCGATAATATGGTTTTCTCTCTTTCTTGAGAGATAAACACACGGTCCCTCTCAATGACTACTAACGTTGGGCGCACAAACAATAATTTGGACTTCGCTAGTGAACCATAAACTCCTCGTAATCTATTTACCACCGCTGAGCAACGTGCCCATTTTTCTTTTTAAACAACTTGTAGGTGCGCGAGACGATAAATAGAAAAAAAAAAGTCGATGGAGCAAACAAATCTTGCTGGATTAGCAACATAAGACAAAATGATGACTAAATTGAAGGTACAAGTTCTTTTCTAAATTAGATAGATAGAAATTAATTTTTGTTTTTGAGTCCGTACATTATCCAACAATATTGACGAAAACCATTACATCGCGTAATTTGAATTAATCGCGTTTCCTTTGATTCTCTATTTCAAATCTCAAACAAAGCAAAAAAAATCGGCGCAGAACGCTTGAAGGCTCGTTTTTTCTTGTTCTGCAACAATGGCTCCGACAATATAGGATTCATCCGTAAACGAAAAGTAATTTAAAGGTGGGTGTGAGTTTTTTAAAAAAGCAGTTTTACATTTTTCGTTAGTTATAATCCAAGCTCAGAAGTTCCAAAGCTATGCTAATTTAGCAAGGTTTATAAGACATCGAAATGTCGATACACTCTATTTAAAAAGTAAACCTAACCACTATCAAACTTAGGTTAACGTTTCAACCTTGTTACTTGAAGGGGTTAGGGATAATATGGTTTTCTCTCTTTTTTGAGAGATAAACACACGGTACCTCTCAACTGAATACTAAGGTTGGGCGCACAAATTAATAATTTGTACTTCGCTAGTGAACCGTAAACTCCTCGTCTTCTATTTACCACCCGCTGAGCAACGAGGTCATTTTTCTTTTTTAACAACTTGCAGGTGCACGAGACGACAAGTAGAAAGAAAAAAGTCGATGGAGCAAACAAATCTTGCTGGATTAGCAACACAAGAAAAAATGAGGACTAAATTGAAGGTACAAGTTGTTTTCTAAATTAGATAGATAGAAATTAATTGAAGGTACAAGTTCTTTTTAAATTAGATAGATAGAAATTAATTTTTGTTTTCGAGTTCGTACATTAACCAACAATATTGACGAAAACCATTACATCGAGTAATTTGACTTAATCGCGTTTCCTTTGATTCTATATTTCAGTTCTCAAACGAAGCAAAAAATTTCGGCGCGGAACGCTTGAAGACTCGTTTCTTCTTGTTCTGCAACAATGGCTCCGGCAATATAGGATTCTTCCCTAAACGAAAAGTAATTTAAAGGTGGGTGTCAGTTTTTCAAAAGAGCAGTTTTACGTTTTTCGTTAGTTATGATCCAAGCTCATAAGTTCCAAAGTTATGCTAATTTAGCAAGGTTTACTGAGACATCGAAATGTCGATACACTCTATTTAAAAAGTAAACCTGACCACTATCGAACTTAGGTTAACGTTTCAACCTTGTTACTTGAAGGGGTCCGTGATAATATGGTTTTCTCTCTTTCTTGAGAGATAAACACACGGTCCCTCTTAATGAATACTAAGGTTGGGCGCACAAACAACAATTTGGACTTCGCTAGTGAACCGTAAACTCCTCGTCATCTATTTACCACCCGCTGAGGAACAAGCTCATTATTTTTTTAAACAACTTGCAGGTGCGCGAGACGATAAGTAGAAAGAAAAAAGTCGATGGAGCAAACACATCTTGCTCGATTAGCAACATAAGAAAAAATGATGACCAAATTGAAGGTACAACTTCTTTTTTAAATTAGATAGATAGAAATTAATTTTTGTTTTCGAGTTCGTACATTAACCAACAATATTGACGAAAACCATTACATCGAGTAATTTGAATTAATCACGTTTCCTTTGATTCTATATATCAGTTCTCAAACGAAGCAAAAAAAATCGGCGCGGAACGCTTGAAGACTCGTTTCTTCTTGTTCTACAATAATGGCTACGGCAATATAGAATTCATCCGTAAACGAAAAGTAATTTAAAGGTGGGTGTTAGTTTTTCAAACGAGCAGTTTTACGTTTTTCGTTAGTTATAATCCAAGCTCAAAAGTTCCAAAGGTATGCTAATTTAGCAAGGTTTATAAGACATCTAAATGTCGATACACTCTATTTAAAAAGTAAACCTAACCACTATCGAACTTAGGTTAACGTTTCAACCTTGTTACATGAAGGGGTTAGTGATAATATGATTTTCTCTCTTTCTTGAGAGATAAACACACGGTCCCTCTCAATGAATACTAAAGTTGGGCGCACAAACAATAATTTGGACTTCGCTAGTGAACCGTAAACTCCTCGTCATTTATTTACCATCCACTGAGCAACGAGCTCATTTTTCTTTTTAAACAACTTGCAGGTGCACGAGACGATAAGTAGAAAGAAAAAAGTCGATTGAACAAACAAATCTTGTTGGATTAGCAACACAAGAAAAAATGAGGACTAAATTGAAGGTACAAGTTGTTTTCTAAATTAGATAGATAGAAATTAATTGAAGGTACAAGTTCTTTTTAAATTTGATAGATAGAAATTAATTTTTGTTTTTGAGTCCGTACATTAACCAACAATATTGACAAAAACCATTACATCGAGTAATTTGAATTAATCGCATTTCCTTTCATTCTATATATCAGTTCTCAAACGAAGCAAAAAAAATTGGCGAGGAAAGCAGGAAGACTCGTTTCTTCTTGTTCTGCAATAATGGCTACGACAACATAGGATTCATCCGCAAACGAAAAGTAATTTAAAGGTGGGTGTTAGTTTTTCAAACGAGCAGTTTTACGTTTTTCGTTAGTTATGATCCAAGCTCAAAAGTTCCAAAGGTATGCTAATTTAGCAAGGTTTATAAGACATCGAAATGTCGATACACTATATTTAAAAAGTAAACCTAACCGCTATCGAACTTAGGTTAACGTTTCAACCTTGTTACATGAAGGGGTCCGTGATAATATGGTTTTCTCTCTTTCTAGAGAGATCAACACACGGTCCCTCTTAATAAATACTAAGGTTGGGCGCACAAACAACAATTTGGACTTCGCTAGTGACCCGTAAACTCCTCGTCATCTATTTACCACCCGCTGAGGAACAAGCTCATTTTTTTTAAACAACTTGCAGGTGTGCCAGACGATAAGTAGAAAGAAAAAAGTCGACGGAGCAAACACATCTTGCTGGATTAGCAACATAAGAAAAAATGATGATTAAATTGAAGGCAGAAGTTCTTTTCTAAATTATATAGATCGAAATTAATTTTTGTTTTCAAGTTCGTACATTAACCAACATTATTGACGAAAACCATTACAACGAGTAATTTGACTTAATCGCGTTTCTTTTGATTCTAAATTTCGGTTCTCAAACGAAGCAAAAAAAATCGGCGTGGAACGCTTGAAGACTCGTTTCTTCTTGTTCTGCAACAATGGCTCCGGCAATATAGGATTCTTCCCTAAACGAAAAGTAATTTAAAGGTGGGTGTCAGTTTTTCAAATGAGCAGTTTTACGTTTTTCGTTAGTTATGATCCAGGCTCATAAGTTCCAAAGGTATGCTAATTTAGCAAGGTTTATAAGACATCGAAATGTCGATACACTATATTTAAAAAGTAAACCTAACCACTATCGAACTTAGGTTAACGTTTCAACCTTGTTACATGAAGGGGTCCGTGATAATATGGTTTTCTCTCTTTCTTGAGAGATAAACACACGGTCCCTCTTAATAAATACTAAGGTTGGGCGCACAAACAACAATTTGGACTTCGCTAGTGAACCGTAAACTCCTCGTCATCTATTTACCACCCGCTGAGGAACAAGCTCATTTTTTTTTAAACAACTTGCAGGTGCGAGACTATAAGTAGAAAGAAAAAAGTCGATGGAGCAAACACATCTTGCTGGATTAGCAACATAAGAAAAAATGATGATTAAATTGAAGGTAGAAGTTCTTTTCTAAATTAGATAGATAGAAATTAATTTTTGTTTTCAAGTTCGTACATTAACCAACATTATTGACGAAAACCATTACAACGAGTAATTTGACTTAATCGCGTTTCCTTTGATTCTATATTTCAGTTCTCAAACGAAGCAAAAAAAATCGGCGTGGAACGCTTGAAGACTCGTTTCTTCTTGTTCTGCAACAATGGCTCCGGCAATATAGGATTCTTCCCTAAACGAAAAGTAATTTAAAGGTGGGAGTCAGTTTTTCAAATGAGCAGTTTTACGTTTTTCGTTAGTTATGATCCAAGCTCATAAGTTCCAAAGGTATGCTAATTTAGCAAGGTTTACTGAGACATCGAAATGTCGATACACTCTATTTAAAAAGTAAACCTGACCACTATCGAACTTAGGTTAACGTTTCAACCTTGTTACATGAAGGGTCCGGGATAATATGGTTTTCTCTCTTTCTTGAGAGATAAACACACGGTCCTTCTCAATGAATACTAAGGTTGGGCGCACAAACAACAATTTGGACTTCGCTAGTGAACCGTAAACTCCTCGTCATTTATTTACCACTCGCTGAGCAACGAGCTCGTTTTTTTTTTAAACAACTTGCAGGTGCACGAGACGATAAGTAGAAGGAAAAAAGTCGATGGAGCAAACACATCTTGCTCGATTAGCAACATAAGAAAAAATGATGACAAAATTGAAGGTACAACTTCTTTTCTAAATTAGATAGATAGAAATTAATTTTTGTTTTCGAGTTCGTACATTAACCAACAATATTGACGAAAACCATTACATCGAGTAATTTGAATTAATCGTGTTTCCTTTGATTCTATATATCAGTTCTCAAACGAAGCAAAAAAAATCGGCGCGGAACGCTTGAAGACTCGTTTCTTCTTGTTCTGCAATAATGGCTACGGCAATATAGAATTCATCCGTAAACGAAAAGTAATTTAAAGGTGGGTGTTAGTTTTTCAAACGAGCAGTTTTACGTTTTTCGTTAGTTATGATCCAAGCTCATAAGTTCCAAAGGTATGCTAATTTAGCAAGGTTTATAAGACATCGAAATGTCGATACACTCTATTTAAAAAGTAAACCTAACCACTATCGAACTTAGGTTAACGTTTCAACCTTGTTACATGAAGGGGTTAGTGATAATATGATTTTCTCTCTTTCTTGAGAGATAAACACACGGTCCCTCTCAATGAATACTAAGGTTGGGCGCACAAACAATAATTTGGACTTCGCTAGTGAACCGTAAACTCCTCGTCATCTATTTACCATCCACTGAGCAACGAGCTCATTTTTCTTTTTAAACAACTTGCAGGTGCAAGAGACGATAAGTAGAAAGAAAAAAGTCGATTGAACAAACAAATCTTGTTGGATTAGCAACACAAGAAAAAATGAGGACTAAATTGAAGGTACAAGTTCATTTCTAAATTAGATAGATAGAAATTAATTGAAGGTACAAGTTCTTTTTAAATTAGATAGATAGAAATTAATTTTTGTTTTCGAGTTCGTACATTAACCAACAATATTGACGAAAACCATTACATCGAGTAATTTGACTTAATCGCGTTTCCTTTGATTCTATATTTCAGTTCTCAAACGAAGCAAAAAAAATCGGCGCGGAACGCTTGAAGACTCGTTTCTTCTTGTTCTGCAACAATGGCTCTGGCAATATAGGATTCTTCCCTAAACGAAAAGTAATTTAAAGGTGGGAGTCAGTTTTTCAAATGAGCAGTTTTACGTTTTTCGTTAGTTATGATCCAAGCTCAAAAGTTCCAAAGCTATGCTAATTTAGCAATGTTTATAAGACATCGAAATGTCGATACACTCTACTTAAAAAGTAAACCTAACCACTATCGAACTTAGGTTAACGTTTCAACCTTGTTACATGAAGGGGTTAGTGATAATATGATTTTCTCTCTTTCTTGAGAGTTAAACACACGGTCCCTCTCAATGAATACTAAGGTTGGGCGCACAAACAATAATTTGGACTTCGCTAGTGAACCGTAAACTCCTCGTCATCTATTTACCATCCACTGAGCAACGAGCTCATTTTTCTTTTTAAACAACTTGCAGGTGCAGGTGACGATAAGTAGAAAGAAAAAAGTCGATTGAACAAACAAATCTTGTTGGATTAGCGACACAAGAAAAATGAGGACTAAATTGAAGGTACAAGTTCATTTCTAAATTAGATAGATAGAAATTAATTGAAGGTACAAGTTCTTTTTAAATTAGATAGATTGAAATTAATTTTTGTTTTTGAGTTCGTACATTAACCAACAATATTGACGAAAACCATAACATCGAGTAATTTGAATTAATCGCGTTTCCTTTGATTCTATATTTCAGTTCTCAAACGAAGCAAAAAAAATCGGCGCGGAACGCTTGAAGACTCGTTTCTTCCTGTTCTGCAAAATGGCTTTGGCAATATAGGATTCTTCCCTAAACGAAAAGTAATTTAAAGGTGGGTGTCAGTTTTTCAAATGAGCAGTTTTTCGTTTTTCGTTAGTTATGATCCAAGCTCATAAGTTCCAAAGGTATGCTAATTTAGCAAGGTTTACTGAGACATCGAAATGTCGATACACTCTATTTAAAAAATAAACCTAACCACTATCGAACTTAGGCTAACGTTTCAACCTTGTTACATGAAGGGGTCCGGGATAATATGGTTTTCTCTCTTTCTTGAGAGATAAACACACGGTCTTTCTCAATGAATACTAAGGTTGGGCGCACAAACAACAATTTGGACTTCGTTAGTGAACCGTAAACTCCTCGTCATCTATTTACCACCCGCTGAGCAACGAGCTCATTTTTTTTTTAAACAACTTGCAGGTGCACGAGACGATAAGTAGAAAGAAAAAAGTCGATGGAGCAAACAAATCTTGCAGGATTAGCAACATAAGAAAAATGATGACTAAATTGAAGGTACAACTTCTTTTCTAAATTAGATAGATAGAAATTAATTTTTGTTTTCGAGTCCGTACATTAACCAACAATATTGACGAAAACCATTACATCGAGTAATGTGAATTAATCGCGTTTCCTTTGATTCTATATATCAGTTCTCAAACAAAGTAAAAAAAATCGGCGCGGAACGCTTGAAGACTCGTTTCTTCTTGTTCTGCAACAATGGCTCCGGCAATATAGGATTCTTCCCTAAACGAAAAGTAATTTAAAGGTGGGTGTCAGTTTTTCAAATGAGCAGTTTTACGTTTTTCGTTAGTTATGATCCAAGCTCATAAGTTCCAAAGGTATGCTAATTTAGCAAGGTTTACTGAGACATCGAAATGTCGATACACACTATTTAAAAAGTAAACCTGACCACTATCGAACTTAGGTTAACGTTTCAACCTTGTTACATGAAGGGGTCCGGGATAATATGGTTTTCTCTTTTTCTTGAGAGATAAACACACGGTCCTTCTCAATGAATACTAAGGTTGGGCGCACAAACAACAATTTGGACTTCGCTAGTGAACCGTAAACTCCTCGTCATCTATTTACCACCCGCTGAGCAACGAGCTCATTTTTTTTTTAAACAACTTGCAGGTGCACAAGACAATAAGTAGAAAGAAAAAAGTCGATGGAGCAAACACATCTTGCTCGATTAGCAACATAAGAAAAAATGATGACAAAATTGAAGGTACAACTTCTTTTCTAAATTAGATAGATAGAAATTATTTTTTGTTTTCGAGTTCGTACATTAACCAAGAATATTGACGAAATCCATTACATCGAGTAATTTGAACTTAATCGCATTTCCTTTGATTCTATATATCAGTTCTAAAATGAAGCAAAAAAAATCGGCGCGGAACGCTTGAATACTCGTTTCTTCTTGTTCTGCAATAATGGCTACGGCAATATAGAATTCATCCGTAAACAAAAAGTAATTTAAAGGTGGGTGTTAGTTTTTCAAACGAGCAGTTTTACGTTTTTCGTTAGTTATGATCCAAGCTCAAAAGTTCCAAAGGTATGCTAATTTAGCAAGGTTTACTAAGACATCGAAATGTCGATACACTCTATTTAAAAAGTAAACCTAACCACTATCGAACTTAGGTTAACGTTTCAACCTTGTTAGATGAAGGGGACAGTGATAATAGCGTTTTCTCTCTTTCTTGAGAGATAAACACACGGTCCCTCTCTAAGAATACTAAGGTTGGGCGCACAAACAATAACTTGGACTTCGCTAGTGAACTGTAAACTCCTCGTCATCTATTTACCACCCGCTGAGCAACGAGCTCATTTTTCTTTTTAAACAACTTGCAGGTGCACGAGACTATAAGTAGAAAGAAAAAAGTCGATGGAGCAAACAAATCTTGCTGGATTAGCAACATAAGAAAAAATGATGACTAAATTGAAGGTAAAAGTTCTTTTCTAAATAAGATTGATAGAAATTAATTTTTGTTTTCGAGTCCGTACATTAACCAACAATATTGACGAAAACCATTACATCGAGTAATTTGAATTAATCGCGTTTCCTTTGATTCTATATTTTAGTTTTCAATTGAAACAAAACAAATCGGCGCGGAACGCTTGAAGACTCATTTCTTTTTGTTCTGCAACAATGGCTCCGGCAATATAGGATTCATCCGTAAACGAAAAGTAATTAAAAGTTGGGTGTTAGTTTTTCAAACGAGCAGTTCTACATTTTTCGTTAGTTATGATCCAAGCTCATAAGTTCCAAAGGTATCCTAATTTAGCAAGGTTTACTAAGACATCGAAATGTCGATACACTCTATTTAAAAAGTAAACCTGACCACTATCGAACTTAGGTTAACGTTTCAACCTTGTTACACGAAGGGGTCCGGGATAATATGGTTTTCTCTCTTTCTTGAGAGATAAACACACGGTCCCTCTCAATGAATACTAAGGTTGGGCGCACAAACAATAATTTGGACATCGCTAGTGAACCGTAAACTCCTCGTCATCTATTTACCACCCGCGGAGCAAGGAGCTCATTTTTTTTTTTAAACAACTTGCGGGTGCACGAGACGATAAGTAGAAAAAAAAAGTCGAGGGAGCAAACAAATCTTGCTGGAATAGCAACATAAAAAAAATGATGACTAAATTAAAGGTACAACTTCTTTTCGAAATTAGATAGAAAGAAATTAATTTTTGTTTTTCAGTCCGTACATTAACCAACAATATTGACGAAAACCATTACATCGAGTAATTTGAATTAATCGCGTTTCCTTAGATTCTCTATTTCAAATCTCAAACGAAGCAAAAAAAAACGGCGCGGAACGCTTGAAGACTCGTTTCTTCTGTTCGGCAACAATGGCTCCGACAATATAGGATTCATCCGTAAACGAAAAGTAATTTAAAGGTGGGTGTTAGTTTTTTAAACGAGCAGTTTAACGTTTTTCGTTTGTTATGATCCAAGCTCAAAAGTTCCAAAGCTATGCTAATTTAGCAAGGTTTATAAGACATCGAAATGTCGATACACTCTATTTAAAAAGTAAACCTAACCACTTTCGAACTTAGGTTAACGTTTCAACCTTGTTACATGAAGGGGTTTGTGATAATATGGTTTTCTCTATTTCTTGAGAGATAAACACACGGTACCTCTCAATGAATACTAAGGTTGGGCGCACAAACAACAATTTGGACTTCGCTAGTGAACCGTAAACTCCTCGTCATCTATTTACCACCCGCTGAGCAACGAGCTCATTTTTTTTTTTTTAACAACTTGCAGGTGCACGAGACGATAAGTAGAAAGAAAAAAGTTGATGGAGCAAACACATCTTGCTGGATTAGCAACATAAGAAAAAATGATGACTAAATTGAAGGTACAAGTTCTTTTTAAATTAGATAGACAGAAATTAATTTTTGTTTTGGAGTCCGTACATTAACTAATAATATTGACGAAAACCATTATATCGAGTAATTTGAATTAATCGCGTTTCCTTTGATTCTATATATCAGTTCTCAAACGAAGCAAAAAAAATCGGCGCGGAACGCTTGAAGACTCGTTTCTTCTTGTTCTGCAATAATGGCTACGGCAATATAGGATTCATCCGTAAACGAAAAGTAATTTAAAGGTGGGTGTTAGTTTTTTAAACGAGCAGTTTTACGTTTTTCGTTAGTTATGATCCAAGCTCAAAAGTTCTAAACGTATGCTAATTTAGCAAGGTTTACTAAGACATCGAAATGTCGATACATTTATTTAAAAAGTAAACCTAACCACTATCGAACTGAGGTTAACGTTTCAACCTTGTTACATGAAGGGGTTAGGGATAATATGGTTTTCTCTCTTTCTTGAGAGATAAACACACGGTCCCTCTCAATGAATACTAAGTTTGGGCGCACAAACAACAATTTGGACTTCCCTAGTGAACCGTAAACTCCTCGTCATCTATTTACCATCCGCTGAGCAATGAGCTCATTTTTCTTTTTAAACAACTTGCAGGTGCACGAGACGATAAGTAGAAAGAAAAAAGTCGATGGAACAAACAAATCTTGTTGGATTAGCAACACAAGAAAAAATGAGGACTAAATTGAAGGTACAAGTTCTTTTCTAAATTAGATAGATAGAAATTAATTGAAGGTACAAGTTCTTTTTAAATTAGATAGACATAAATTAATTTTTGTTTTTGAGTCCGTACATTAACCAACAATATAGACGAAAACCATTACATCGAGTAATTTGAATTAATCGCGTTTCCTTTGATTCTATATATCAGTTCTCAAACGAAGCAAAAAAAATCGGCGCGGAACGCATGAAGACTCGTTTCTTCTTGTTTTGCAATAATGGCTACGGCAATATAGGATTCATCCGTAAACGAAAAGTAATTTAAAGGTGGGTGTAAGTTTTTTAAACGAGCAGTTTTACGTTTTTCGTTAGTTATGATCCAAGCTCAAAAGTTCCAAAGGTATGCTAATTTAGCAAGGTTTACTAAGACATCGAAATGTCGATACACTCTATTTAAAAAGTAAACCTAACCACTATCTAACTTAGGTTAACGTTTCAACCTTGTTACATGAAGGGTCCGTGATAATATGGTTTTCTCTCTTTCTTGAGAGATAAACACACGGTCCCTCTCAATGAATACTAAGGTTGGGCGCACAAACAACAATTTAGACTTCTCTAGTGAACCGTAAACTCCTCGTCATCTATTTACCACCCGCTGAGCAACGAGCTCATTTTTTTTTTTAAACAACTTGCAGGTGCACGAGACGATAAGTAGAAAGAAAAAAGTCGATGGAGCAAACACATCTTGCTGGATTAGCAACATAAGAAAAAATGATGAATAATTGAAGGTACAAGTTCTTTTTAAATTAGATAGACAGAAATTAATTTTTGTTTTTGAGTCCGTGCATTAACCAACAATATTGACGAAAACCATTAGATCGAGTAATTTGAATTAATCGCGTTTCCTTTGATTCTATATTTCAAATCTCAAACAAAGCAAAAATAATCGGCGCGGAACGCTTGAAGACTCGTTTCTTCTTGTTCTGCAACAATGGCTCCGACAATATAGGATTCATCCGTAAACGAAAAGTAATTTAAAGGTGGGTGTCTGATTTTTAAACGAGCAGTTTTACTTTTTTCGTTAGTTATGATCCAAGCTCATAAGTTCCAAAGGTATGCTAATTTAGCAAGGTTTACTGAGACATCGAAATGTCGATACACACTATTTAAAAAGTAAACCTGACCACTATCGAACTTAGGTTAACGTTTCAACCTTGTTACATGAAGGGGTCCGGGATAATATGGTTTTCTCTCTTTCTTAAGAGATAAACACACGGTCCTTCTCAATGAATACTAAGGTTGGGCGCACAAACAACAATTTGGACTTCGCTAGTGAACCGTAAACTCCTCGTCATCTATTTACCACCCGCTGAGCAACGAGCTCATTTTTTTAAACAACTTGCAGGTGCACAAGACAATAAGTAGAAAGAAAAAAGTCGATGGAGCAAACACATCTTGCTCGATTAGCAACATAAGAAAAAATGATGACAAAATTGAAGGTACAACTTCTTTTCTAAATTAGATAGATAGAAATTATTTTTTGTTTTCGAGTTCGTACATTAACCAAGAATATTGACGAAATCCATTACATCGAGTAATTTGAACTTAATCACATTTCCTTTGATTCTATATATCAGTTCTAAAATGAAGCAAAAAAAATCGGCGCGGAACGCTTGAATACTCGTTTCTTCTTGTTCTGCAATAATGGCTACGGCAATATAGAATTCATCCGTAAACAAAAAGTAATTTAAAGGTGGGTGTTAGTTTTTCAAACGAGCAGTTTTACGTTTTTCGTTAGTTATGATCCAAGCTCAAAAGTTCCAAAGGTATGCTAATTTAGCAAGGTTTACTAAGACATCGAAATGTCGATACACTCTATTTAAAAAGTAAACCTAACCACTATCGAACTTAGGTTAACGTTTCAACCTTGTTAGATGAAGGGGACAGTGATAATAGCGTTTTCTCTCTTTCTTGAGAGATAAACACACGGTCCCTCTCTAAGAATACTAAGGTTGGGCGCACAAACAATAACTTGGACTTCGCTAGTGAACTGTAAACTCCTCGTCATCTATTTACCACCCGCTGAGCAACGAGCTCATTTTTCTTTTTAAACAACTTGCAGGGTGCACGAGACTATAAGTAGAAAGAAAAAGTCGATGGAGCAAACGAATCTTGCTGGATTAGCAACATAAGAAAAAATGATGACTAAATTGAAGGTAAAAGTTCTTTTCTAAATTAGATTGATAGAAATTAATTTTTGTTTTCGAGTCCGTACATTAACCAACAATATTAACGAAAACCATTACATCGAGTAATTTGAATTAATCGCGTTTCCTTTGATTCTATATTTTAGTTTTCAATTGAAACAAAACAAATCGGCGCGGAACGCTTGAAGACTCATTTCTTTTTGTTCTGCAACAATGGCTCCGGCAATATAGGATTCATCCGTAAACGAAAAGTAATTAAAAGGTGGGTGTTAGTTTTTCAAACGAGCAGTTCTACGTTTTTCGTTAGTTATGATCCAAGCTCATAAGTTCCAAAGGTATCCTAATTTAGCAAGGTTTACTAAGACATCGAAATGTCGATACACTCTATTTAAAAAGTAAACCTGACCACTATCGAACTTAGGTTAACGTTTCAACCTTGTTACACGAAGGGGTCCGGGATAATATGGTTTTCTCTCTTTCTTGAGAGATAAACACACGGTCCCTCTCAATGAATACTAAGGTTGGGCGCACAAACAATAATTTGGACATCGCTAGTGAACCGTAAACTCCTCGTCATCTATTTACCACCCGCGGAGCAAGGAGCTCATTTTTTTTTTTAAACAACTTGCGGGTGCACGAGACGATAAGTAGAAAAAAAAAGTCGAGGGAGCAAACAAATCTTGCTGGAATAGCAAAATAAAAAAAATGATGACTAAATTAAAGGTACAACTTCTTTTCGAAATTAGATAGAAAGAAATTAATTTTTGTTTTTCAGTCCGTACATTAACCAACAATATTGACAAAAACCATTACATCGAGTAATTTGAATTAATCGCGTTTCCTTAGATTCTCTATTTCAAATCTCAAACGAAGCAAAAAAAAACGGCGCGGAACGCTTGAAGACTCGTTTCTTCTGTTCGGCAACAATGGCTCCGACAATATAGGATTCATCCGTAAACGAAAAGTAATTTAAAGGTGGGTGTTAGTTTTTTAAACGAGCAGTTTAACGTTTTTCGTTTGTTATGATCCAAGCTCAAAAGTTCCAAAGCTATGCTAATTTAGCAAGGTTTATAAGACATCGAAATGTCGATACACTCTATTTAAAAAGTAAACCTAACCACTTTCGAACTTAGGTTAACGTTTCAACCTTGTTACATGAAGGGGTTTGTGATAATATGGTTTTCTCTATTTCTTGAGAGATAAACACACGGTACCTCTCAATGAATACTAAGGTTGGGCGCACAAACAACAATTTGGACTTCGCTAGTGAACCGTAAACTCCTCGTCATCGATTTACCACCCGCTGAGTAACGAGCTCATTTTTTTTTTTTTAACAACTTGCAGGTGCACGAGACGATAAGTAGAAAGAAAAAAGTTGATGGAGCAAACACATCTTGCTGGATTAGCAACATAAGAAAAAATGATGACTAAATTGAAGGTACAAGTTCTTTTTAAATTAGATAGACAGAAATTAATTTTTGTTTTGGAGTCCGTACATTAACTAATAATATTGACGAAAACCATTACATCGAGTAATTTGAATTAATCGCGTTTCTTTTGATTCTATATTTCAGTTCTCAAACGAAGCAAAAAAAATCGGCGCGGGACGCTTGGAGACTCGTTTCTTTTTGTTCTGCAACAATGCCTCCGGCAATATAGGATTCATCCGTAAACGAAAAGTAATTTAAAGGTGGGTGTTAGTTTTTCAAACGAGCAGTTTAACGTTTTTCGTTAGTTATGATCCAAGCTCAAAAGTTCCAAAGGTATGCTAATTTAGCAAGGTTTATAAGACATCGAAATGTCGATACACTCTATTTAAAAAGTAAACCTAACCACTATTGAACTTAGGTTAACGTTTCAACCTTGTTACATGAAGGGGTTAGTGATAATATGGTTTTCTCTCTTTCTTGAGAGAGAAACACACGGTCCCTCTCAATGAATACATGAAGGGGTCCGGGATAATAATTTGGACGTCGCTAGTGAACCGTAAACTCCTCGTCATCTATTTACCACCCGCTGAGCATTGAGCTCATTTTTTTTTTTAAACAACTTGCAGGTGCACGAGACGATAAGTAGAAAAAAAAAAGTCGATGGAGCAAACAAATCTTGCTGGATTAGCAACATAAGAAAAAATGATGACTAAATTGAAGGTACAACTTCTTTTCTAAATTAGATAGATAGAAATTAAGTTTTGTTTTTGAGTCCGTACATTAACCAACAATATTGACGAAAACCATTACATCGAGTAATTTGAATTAATCGTGTTTCCTTCGACTCTATATTTCAATTCTCAAACGAAGCAAAAAGAAATCGACGCGGAACGCTTGAAGACTCATTTCTTCTTGTTCGGCAACAATGGCTCGGGCAATATAGGATTCACCCTTAATTTGATTTATACTAAGAAATCATATTATGCTGAATAATATATTCGTTCTTAAGGATTAACATCTCTCTCAAACTTAACTTTGGCTCTATTTCGAACCCCAGTAAATATCAAAGCTATGATATGCATCGAACGCTGCAAGATATGTATCTTCCCGTTCGACAACAATGTCGAAAGACTTTATAGGCTATTTCCGCATACGAAATGTATTTTAAGGTGGGTGTCTAGACTAATAAAGCGAGGGATTTTACGATTTTCATTAGTTTTGATCCGAGCTTAAAAGCGCATAAGGTATGCTACTTTAGCAAGGTTTACTAAGACATCTAAATGTCGCTATATTATGTTTATCAAGTAAACCGAATCATGAAAGAACTTTCGTTAACGCTTTAACCTTGTTACACAAAGGGGACCGTGAGATTACGTTCTCCGAATTTCTCGCGAGATTACAACACGGTCTCCACAAATGAAGCTATGTTGTTGTTGTTGTTTCTCGGGTTTCATTGAGATTAAGCAAGATAAGTAAAAGAGTTCGAATAGGTCAGCTTGTTCTAAACTTGTTGTTTTTGGATAAGGCTAACTATTAGGGGGTTTTGCGTAGATCGTGCACCAGTCTGTTTTTTAAAGATCTATTTAAAAACCCACTGGTCTGTTTTTGCCTTTAATTTAAGATTATCTCAATAGAGTTGCATTGTTAGAGCAAGCGTTTGAGATTTGCAAATCATTGCTTGACTCTTATTTAAGCAATTTAATAGCTAGTTACTCTAATACCTAAAATATTGTAGGAAAAGAATGCTTGAATTAACAAGCAGTTAAACTAACATTCAAATTGGAAATAAGACATTGATCAAATCACTTTCTAAGAATCTTTGAAAGACAAGAAAAAATAATGAATGTCTTACCTCGTGAATACTCGAAATCAATAACCAGAAAGAAAGCTCCATGTCATTCCGTCCTGACATTCCCTAATCTTGTCATATTCAAAACTAATCCCAACTCCTAACTAGAAAAAAAAATACACATCAGAATCTATTTTTTGATAAATAAATGATAAACGCACCTTCAACAAGCTCGACTCTCATGAATCCATTCCATTGTCTTGTCTGTCATTTCTGATACAACACACAATATGAGATCAACCAAATTTCACAATCCACATAAAATGAAAAAACAGACTAATTCTCAGCAAGTCCTCATATCCACCGACTTACCAAATTCACTGTCCGTTTGCCGATCAAAATGCGAATCAAAGCTCGCCGTGGACTGAAAACTGAGACCAAATCCGTCGATCAGTGCTTCGAGATCAGGTGCAAGAAATCTGGATCGATCTAGAGAAAAAAGCGAGTGAGCGAGACTGAGAGAAAAGGAGAGAGGAGAGCGCGGTCTTGGTTTCGATTTCAAATGAGCTCTACCGAGTTATTGTTTTTTTACTGCTTAATTTTTTTACTTACTTGAGCATGTGACGATGAAGGGGGTAGCGTATGAGTTCGTTGGAAGAAGTAAAAATGCAAATAATTATTTTATTGATTAGTGAGCTCACTGCACACAAATATCGATGCAGAAATTAATAAACATCAACAATCGAGTTTCCATCTCCGAGTGTCTTAAAACAACTTACCAAATCATATTCATTATCAAAAATTGAACTTTGGCTTCAGCTCGGTAGTTGACGAGCTTACATAATAAAAGCAAATACAATGAAAAAGATATATTCACTTTTTTTTACTCGATGAGATGGACAATACATCATTTGTCAAAAAATAAAATTTAAAAAGGTCGTGCTGATTTAGGTTCGCGTATTGCTGAAGTAAAAAAAATAATAATTAAATACTAATAAATAAAAATACTACTTATTAATGATAAGGGTAGATGAGGTTATTGATTCAATTTATAGAGGGTCTCTAAGGGCACCCCATCGTTTAATGAGGGCACCCAAAGTATTTGTAAAAATTCCAACAAAACTGAAAAAGACCATTTTGCCCTTGTATATATAGTGATTCAAACCCCACAAATCATTTGGACAAAGAAAAAAAGGCACCCCACCACAAGGTTGAACCACAAAGCCACATTTCGTTTGGCGAGCGTTGATCGATTCTTGTGGATTGACATCATCCGACAGCGAGGTAACAATGTTTGACAACCATATGATGGTTTATTAGAACTGTTTAGTTGTGTAAAACTGTGAAAATGATGATTTGTTTGTCAACGTAGGGTTTGGTAATTTCTTCAAATCCGAACTTGTTTCCACTATATAATGGAGGATTGTACTGCTTTGGTGCCAGAGGAGGTCGTACTTGAGGTAATTTTGCAAATTTATTGTGTTTTTTTGCGGTTATCCGAAGTTTCTGTCTGGGTGCGCGATTATGTCGGCCTCGCAGGACCAAGATGTATAGTAATGTCGAGAGGTTTCACGTAGGTCACGGTATGGTACGACCGAGAGTACTGAGTAACTCTCGGTTGTACGTGAGCGAGACTCTGAATAAAGTATCGGACCTGTACAACCAAGAACCTGTTTTTTGGGGTGTTATGGTGATTGTGCTGTACATTTTGGTTGATTATAATGTTACACCGTTTGTATTGCAGGTAATGCCGGTTTGTACCCTATTTCCAGACTACAAGGACACGTTTACACCTTGTAGACCCTTCCCATCTAGAGAAGCGGTCGTTTCATGGCTTCAAATGATAGGCCGTGAGAACATGTTTGTGCTAGTGACAAAGCACTCTGACGCCGGGGGCATTAAGCGCAGGGGAAGGTTGAAACTTGCCTGTGAGAGGTCTGGGACATATAGGGGAATGTCACAAAGAGTTGGGAAGGGTAAAGCAGCAAAAATTGCTTTGAAACCAAGAAATGGGACTGAAGAAGAGGAAACGGCGATGACTCAAACGGGTACCAAGAAATGTGGATGCCCTTTCCTTATCAACGTAAAGGAAAATGCTGACTCCTTGTGGTATGTAACTGTTATATGTGAGACCGGTATGTTGAGGACTGCGCGAAATGTTGGCGAGATGGATTCGTATTTCGAGACATCGCGCCCGTTGCAATTATTGATGAAGCCACCATATCCGTTGTAGATTTAGGTACACCATAGTATTAAAATTGTTCCTAGAACTCTTGATGGATGTACCTTTAGCAATCTCGAAAGTTAATTTGAATGTCATATTGATATATACTTAAAATATCGTTTGAGACTTTGGGGTGTTGTTGTACATTTTGATTCTTGTATAGTGACTTCGAATGTTATGTTGATATATACTTAATTACGTTTTGGTTCATACTGGCGTGACAACATTTTCATTCGTGAAAGGTTATTTTGATAGTATTATGTTGATATATACTTAATTACGTTTTGATTCTTGATGGACCATCTACCTTGGCCTTTCCTGTTGGGTTTTGGGGTTCATACGCAGCGGAGATTACAAAACAATTTTGACAAAAACCCCAACAGGATCCGAATATAATTCCATTGAAAACGTTTAAACCATGAAAAACTTAATCATACCTCAATCGCAATATACCTTTCAGAAGGTTGATCGATCTCTAAGGCGCTGCCAACGACGAACGCCTCTCTATCGCCAGATCCACACACGAACGGCGGCCGAGATTCGAAGTGCTAGCGTCGAGAGAATGCCAAACCTTTTGAATCTCTCCAAAACGATCCAGAGCATACCAAAAACCCTAAGTCGTTTCTTAAACGAAAAGGAGTTTTGGCCTTTTGATCTTTCGTTAGTGTATTCTAACTTAAAGCGTCTATTTATACAACTCTTGTATATAGACGTTTAAGTAAATTACACATATACCCTTACTTAAAGAAGTATAAGTGTAATACACCACAAGGACGTTTCAGTCATGAATTTTATCACATAAAATTCGTTTTTCTGAATCGTCTTAAAATCTCGCAAAACCATTCTTAGTGTGCGACCCAATAGGCTCATACAACGTTGGCAGTGTACCAAAACACATTTTGGTATACAAGTCATAAGCGGCCTCTAGCAAGACATTATGACTACCCAAGTTGTACGAATATCAAATCGATACAACCTAATCAATAGTGTATATAACATTCTTTTGTCACACGATATCCTTTTGATCAAACATAAGGCATGTAATTGTCATCCAACATGTTCAATCGTACTAGTCTCGATCTCTAGGTAGACTGAAAACATCTAAGTGACATTGATCAATATCAATTCACTTAGACTAGGCCTTTTAACAGTCTAACACATCGAGGGATCCACTAGATATCTCTCTTTATATGAGAGGGACAAATTCTATCTCGATTATACAACTTCATCACATTGCTCACACAGTAACCAATCACAACCTTTATAATCGTCCGGTTAAAGACAACGTTTGATTGTGTCAAATCACTGTGTTCCTAATGTTGAAGTCTCTGGTAATCTCAAGTCGGAGGATTTGGAATATATACCTATCATGAGAAACAACTATGACTTAATCCATGTTATGTTCTCATAGCGGGTCGGTCCAAGATTTTGTTCCCTAACAAGTACTTGTGATCTTGATTCGTATCCCTATACGTATAATCATCATATGATCATCAATCAAGACTCACACTAGTCTTAATTCATTATAGTTCCCAGTATAATGATCGACTAGGGACATTTAGGATATTTATGTAAATACCCATGGATCTTATTATAATGTAAACATGCAAATTAATTATAATAAACAGCAAATGAAATCCTCTATTTTTATTAACTAAAAGTATTCATAAAGACAGTTAATGGATCGACCTAGGGCACATGCCCCATCATTTCCCTCATTCTCCTTCTCTTTCTCTTTCCAGTACGATGTTGTCGGGGGTCTCCGACCACCTCGCCCCCGGTTAGGCCTCGGCACCTCAATACCAGCCTCCTCCCTAGTCACCGGTACCTTCAGACGAGCCATACCTGAAAAAATTACAACATATAAGCGCATGGAACAGAACCCAAAAAAAATTACAAAAAAAAATGTTCAGATTCATCCATTTCTGATGTCTCGGTCAAGCAGGTTCGTGAAACAACCCTTATTTTCGGTCACCCATGACCGACAATGCCTCTCATATATCGGCAGTGCACAACCGAGTCCAATAGAAATGTCTCGGTTGTGCACCACCGAGATGGGTTGACTATTTCAATTCGCCTTGATCTCGACCAATTACGCCCGAGCCTACTCTAACACTCTCGCCAGTGTACAACCGAGAGTATGAGCACATTCTCGGTTTTACACCACCGACACCACATTACCTACCACTAATTCTAGCTCTCGTCATGTCTCGGCCGAGAGAAGTAGAGTACTCTCGGCCATGCGTAACCGATACACTGTGAACTATTCCGGCCTCTGTGGCCGAGACTTCGAGTTCCCAAAAATGTAGCTTCTGTCTCGGTCATGCTTGGTCGAGACAGTTTGCGCAGTGTCTGGCCTGTGTGGCCGAGAACCGCGAATTCCCATTTCTTTAACTATTGAACAAACCACCACACACACATTACAACTACTCTACCAAATGTAACTTAATTACACTAAAAACATACCTTCAAACGAGCGATTTTGCCCAAAAAATGTGTGTTCGACGATCTTCAACCAAACCCTAACTTGGAGACGAAATCGGCTCACACCACGACCCTACGAACTGCAAAAAAATCGTAAACCGAAGGAGAAACACAAGGCGAGACACGGGAAACACGATTTCGGGGATTCCTCTCACTGGTCGGTTCAAACCAAATGAGTTCTTGCACAACAGTTCGGTGAAGGTGGTGGTGGGGTGCTCACAGTTCTGTGAAAGTGGTGGTGGGGGTGGTGGGGTGCGAGGGTTTTTTGCACAAGGGGCATTTTGGATATTTCAGGTCTAATTTTTAGGTGCCCTAGGTAAATCGATTTGTGCCCACATTAACTGAGTGCCCTCATTAAACGGTGGGGTGCCCTTAGCGGCCCTCAATTTATATTGCAATCAAGTTATCTGTTTCTTATTTTATAAAAAAAATTACAAATTTAATAAACAGCTTTATATTTTTTAAAATTAAAATTAACCATCAAATCCTTATGGACCTATGGTCTCCATTTTATGAGTATACTATTTGGAGAAATTTGAAACACAATTATTCGAGTCCGCTAAAAATACACCGATATCTGTGCACATCGTGATCCATAATCCAACCGACTCCAACACATTCATACGCTAATCGCACACGCACATCTCATCCGATGACGAAAATACCCCTAGAAAAATCCAGAAACCCATCCCATTCCTTGAACAAAATCGAAGTTGCCCACCTTCGCCATAGCCCTTTAAATACCGAATTCCTGACGAAATTGCAATCAAACGAACAAAGAGAAGATTCAGATCGAAAAACTCTCAAAATCTCAAACCAAGAGAAGATCATCGCCTTCTGGGATCAATGGATTTCGAGTTGAGATTGGCTCGGTCGAAGCTGGAGAGGGAGCAGAAGGAGAGGAAGGAGAGGGCGAAGCAGAAGCTGGAGAGGGAGAGGAAGGCCAAGCAGGAGGCGGTGCGGCAACGAGAGGCCATCGAAGTCGCTCAGAGGACTCGGAGGCTCGATGCCCTGCAAGCCCAAATCAAGGTTTGAACACAATTTCTTTCGTTTTTTGTGTTATGAATTTATGGGTGTTTTTTTTTTTTTTTTTTTGAAAGATTTTTGGAGATCATCGTGTTTTATTATTGGTTTTGGGTTTTGAGGGGATTTTGGGAAACCCCTTTTTGAAATGGGCGGAGAGGCCCAAGTACTACATGGGGACTTCTTCACTAGAAGAATGTCACGTGATGGAGTCCTTCCATCGATAATGAAACCATTTTCTGGTGGTTTCTCCCGGTCAAAGGGTTTGGTGGGACTGACTTGACCTTATGAATTAGTCGGACCGGAGGGTGCCGATACCATAGTTATCAAAAAATATATGTATTTAGGTTGATTAGAGTTGAAATGGGGATGGTGGTATTGAATTCAGAATTCAGAATTCATGATTGAATGGAAGCGTTTTGATTGATGTAGCGGACCCAAACCAATTTGGGATTGAGGCTTGGTAAGTACCAAAGTAAGGCTCAAGGTCATGAAAGTAAGTTCTTAGTATTCTAGTACATCTTTAGTTGCGACCCTCTTGTTTAGAAAGTAGAAGAGTTGATAGACCTCGCGAATTTCAATCTGTTGTGTTTGTGTTCTTGTTCTGTAATAAGATCTGCATCTCTTTTCTTTGATCAATTTACCCATTTTTGCGTATTTTAGATTGAACATAAGTTATGTATATCAGTTTGAAAAAGATTTCAATGGTGATCCTATCAAGGATTTATTGTTGTTTTTTTTGTTGTTGTTTGTGAAATGTGAATCTTAATGAGTTATTTTTGAATTGGCGGCGTTCATTTCGGAAAAGGAATCAGCTTGGTGATGTTGTGATTAATATATCCTTTTTGGGGATGTCATAAATGGGGGTTAGTGGAATTTAGTGAATTACAGTGCTATAGCTTCATATCTACTGTGGACTCCAGTTTCGAGAAGTTCTGGTAATTGGAAGTTGTTGAATTTGTAGAATCCATCTTGTTTTTGTTGGTGTACTCACGAGTCTTGATTTATTGAGAGTTCTGAAGCTTAATATGGACGTTGTAGAAAACTCTATTTGATTGCATCATTCTTTGTGGAATAATGTCGACAAAGTTGATAATGAGTCTGGAGTAATGGCGTTTTCTTTTTGTTATCATCTCGCATCATCTATTGAATCCTTTGTTGACTTTGTATTCTGTTTGTGCCTATTCTTGGACATCTTAAGGTCTTCTTATCAGTTCTCAAACTATTTCCATTCAGTCATACTTTACCAGTTGTGTCCTTGCACACAATACCTTAATCTCGAAAACCAGTTTATTTGTTTCTTGGAAGCAGTTATGGGGCACCGGCTACCACTGTCACGATGTATAGGTTTAGAAGATATGAATTTTCTTATTCAGTCATTTGCCTTTTGTTTGTATGAATTGAAGGGAATGATAGTCGTTTTGATTTTCTTGTCAGGCTGACCAGCTTACGGAAGAAAACTTGATTGCTGGGAATGGCATAATGTTTTACAGTATTCTTGAAGCTGTACCAGGGCAAGGTTTTGGAGATAAGATAAAGTTGCCACCTTCCTGCTTTACTGAACTATCTAATCAAGGAGCTCTAGATAAGGGACCTATGTACTTCCGGCTGTCAAAAGTTCATCAAGATGGTCCTGCAGATAGTGTATTGACTGAACATCAAAATCAAGAAGTGACACATTCTGGTGTTTTGGAGTTCACTGCTCCCAATGGCAGTGTGGAGCTTCCTCCTCATGTATGGAACAACTTATTTCCTGATGCTCCTGTAGGGGTTCCCTTGGTTGAGGTTCGATATGTAAGGCTTCCAAAAGGGACCTATGCAAAGCTTCAACCTGATGGGAGGGGCTTCTCTGACATACCAAACCACAAGGCCGTACTTGAAACAAGTCTTCGCAATAATGCCACTCTTTCTCAAGGTGATGTGATTGCCGTAAAACATGGGGAGCTGAGTTACAACCTGAGAGTACTTGAGTTAAAACCTTCTTCTAGTGTGTCTGTCTTGGAGACAGATATTGAGGTGGACGTTATGGGGGCAGAGTCTTCTTCCGATTGGACGGATAATCATGTTTTGAAGCCACTCGAGATTGGGAAGGCAGAATCTGGGCTTGTTGAGGAAGGAAAATATATTTATTACAAATTCTCAGTAGATGGGGACGTTAGTAGTATAATAGCCTCCGAGGATGCTCATATTGAAATTAAGTTAGAAGCTGGTGAAGGTGGCGATACCGATCTCTACGTTTCAAAGCATCCTGTTCTATTCCCAAATCAGCATCAGCACGAGTGGTCTTCTCACGATGTTGGTTCAAAGGTTTTGATTCTTAGTCCCAAGGCTCAGTGCTTGGATGGTGCATACACCATCGGTGTATTTGGCTTTAAGGGCACTACTAAGTACCAAATTTCTATAGCCGTTCATGGTAATAGTGGCCATTACATCAACGAACAACCTTCTTCTTCCTCATCAGCCGTGGAAGCAGGCTCGGTTGAGTGCCAGAACTGCAGGCGCTACATTCCTAGTAGGACAATTGCACTGCATGAAGCATATTGCAGTAGGCACAATGTCGTCTGCGAGCATGCTGGTTGCAAGGTTGTTCTTAGAAGAGAGGAAGCCGCAAACCACGTACATTGTAAGAAATGTGGAAGAGCCTTTCAACAGCAAGAGATGGAGAAGCACATGAAAGTGTTCCATGAGCCGCTTCATTGTGCTTGCGGAGTTATCCTAGAAAAGGAAGAGATGGTAAGCATTACGATTCGATCTCTCAAAATCAACTAATACGGACCATGTTTTTGTATGATATAATGTCCATCTTTGCAATATCATCCTATGTAGTTGACTTATCAGGTATTAGAGTCATAATCAGGAGTGGCCAAAATCCAAGATCCATTGATTACAAGTTCAATGGCTCATGTTATAATGTTAGCATTTGGCTTTAACATAGTCTCTAATTCTAGTTATGGTTTCTGCTTTGACAGGTACAACACCAGTCATCCAGTTGTCCTTTACGATTAGTTGTGTGCCGTTTCTGCGGCGATATGGTTCAAGCTGGGAGTTCTGCTAGCGACGCACGGGATAGGCTGAGAGGACTATCAGAACATGAAAGTCATTGCGGGTCTAGAACAGCTCCATGCGATTCTTGCGGGCGTGCTGTCATGTTGAAGGAGATGGACATTCATAGAATTGCTGTGCATTCGCAAAATTAACTCCCTTTTGTTGTGGTGTTCTTTATTTGTAGTTGAATGTGAAATGTTCTGGAAAAACGATTGTTGTTTATAATATAAACACCAAGGGCATACTCCACAGAAGCCCTCAATGTAAGTCTTGCTTTGGAGTTATAATCTGACGATCTCCTGTTGTGAGGAGCTTTCATTTATGTTTCTTTAGTGAATGTTGCTATTGAAAGTATATAATATGCATGCCGGATTGAGCAATTGGGACTCACATTTTAACAAGAAGTCTTAAGTTGCCCCTTAGGTCCTCAGATGATCATCGTTAGATTTTTTTTTTTTTTTTTGGATCTTGCAAAATGTCGGTTTGGACTAATAGACCAATTTGGCACGCCTTTAATTGTAACCTTCAATTGATGCATCGATGAGTGCGTATTGATGTGAACATGAAACTCAATGTGTATTTAAGGGATTTTAATGAGTGTGTCACAAAATGTCGGTTTGGACTAATAGACCAATTTGGCACGCCTTTGATTGTGACCTTCAATTGATGCATCGATGAGTGCGTATTGATGTGAACATGAAACTCAATTGTATTTAAGGGACTTTAATGAGTGTGTGTCAAATTTGCATGTTCAAATGGAGTCAAAATAGTAGGACTTACTCGCAAAAAAAAAGAGAATCTTACATAACTTATTTATGGGAAAACTTTCACCCACCACAAAGCGATATCATGTAATACTACCTCCGGTCATTTTTATAAATCATCCTACAAAAACTCTTTCAAAAAATATATTTATTTTTTAAATTCTAGAAAACTTTTCTACCTCTTTACCCATTTTACCTCTAAACATTTAGTTACAATCAAGTACTTGTTCTCATTTTATTGGGGATACAAGTAAATAGAGGATTAGCGTAATTAATGACGTAATTACAACTCAGGCAAGAATGTAATTTGAACTAATAATTAATGCTTTCGATATTAGTATATTACTGACGGAGGAGTATATTTATATTTGGTTTTGGCAGTTGTGTATTAATTTTAATAAATTATTTTATCCGTAAAAAATTAAGAAAAAAATATATTCATATTTTTTTAAAAAGAAATAATTTTTAATAATTTTTAAAAGAAAAAAAATTAAAAAGAAATAAAAAGAAAGGAACGCTGTTTTAGAGTTCACACTGAACTCTAAAATAGAAGAAAAATAGAATTCAGTTCGAAATGGTCTCAGGGAATAAAATTGCAAGCAATGAACAAATTCTTGTGGTGACATTTATGATTTGGCATTATGGCGCCTTAGCATAACAGTATTATGGTCCTGGTTTTAATTGGGTGTGAGATGTCAGCTAAAATATACAGAAATATATGGCTCAATCTCATTTTTCGTATACTTGTGTGACTTCTAAAAGCCAGAAAAAATCTAGGCATAACAGTTAAGAGTCGTCGCAATTTAAACACAACATCACAGAAAAGAAATAAATAAATAAATGCCGATGAACTTCGGTGGAAAAAAATGGATTATCAAACTTTATATTCAGCAAGAACCGTAGATTATGCTCAAGGGTGACCATGCACCATTCATAAAGAACAAATAGATGTCGTTGAACATAAATGAAAATTTCATCGATATACAGCATTGCCATCAAGCCATTTAAGTTTAGGAAGAATCTTTACCAGCAATAAACTAAATTTATCGTCATCGCTAACGGCGTTCCCCACGACATCCAGTTGTGTTAATTGCAAACCTTTAAAGACCAAAACAGCTTCCCAATATTTTGCAATGTCAACATTGTTGATTGCATATTCATCAAGGTTGCAGCCATCCCCAGCACTTTGAGACAGGAGGGAAGAGCACAAATACCTAGTTGTATCGATGGAGTGAGCGCCGATTTCGTTATGGGAAATATCCAGTACTTTCAACGAACTTAACAATCTCAAAGGCGCAAGGGCAGTAAAACTAATGAGGTTATTATGACTAAGATTTAGGCAAGTGAGTCTCTGTAGCACCTCCAGACCTGAGAGAGAGATAAGAATTAGGTGAAGGCGTGAAACACGTTCTTCCTACAAATATACAGATGCTTAGAAAATTCTAGCATACTAAACCATCAAGTTATCATGTTTCCAAAATTTCAGTCTCATTTTTTTCGGTCAATTTCCGTTTATATACAACTGCTACCATGCAAAAAGTACATCCCAAGACTTTCGATAGAGTGAATAAACGGCAAAAAGAACGCACCTTCAATTGATCTAAGTTCATTTCCTCGAAGATCAATCATTTGCACCCATAGTAGATGCTCAAAAGATCCAATCCGAGACAATGATAAATTGTTGAGTCGAAGGCAGATAATGTTTTGGGTCAGTGAGGAAGTAGATGTTCCATAGTACCAGCAATAACCCTCTAACGAGTTCCTGTTGGAGACCATCTGCAGAATTGTTCAAACAACAGAATACACTTTAAAGTTGACAAACTCATTTCTGCACTTGTATACTGCAACTTATTTGAGGACCATCATGCCGGTCATAACTTTAGAGTGTTGAATCGCCAAAAAGGTTTTTCCTAAACTACAAGTGATGATTTTCAACTTAAAGTGTATTCCAAAAAAAAAAAAAAAAAAAAAACGCCCACCACCACCAATATATGCCAAATTCAAAGTTAAAAATACATAAATTCAAAGAAAATGAGGAATAGCGCCAATTGACACAAAGATAAGGGAAAGGCGGTTGTGATGGTTTGAACACCGTCAACGATGGCCTACAAATGCCCCCACTAAAAAAAACTCGACTAAATAAAAACTGCAGAAATTCGACGAGGTAAGATAGATCGAAGCTAACTTGGGACACATTGATTATGAGGGATTTAAATGATTTGAAAAGCACACCATCAATTGCATTAAATCGAGCGCAATGGAAAAGTTTGATCCATGGAGCTGACCCCAACTAATTTGGGATGAGACTATGTTGTTATTGTGTCTCAAGACTCTCGAGCTTGATTTAAACATGTTGAGGTTTGAATTGGGTCCTGATAGTTAACCTATTTATAATTGTTAGCATAAATTCCACTTGCTTTCACTGCGCCTTATGTACTCTAACTCCTATTTGCTATCAGTTTAAAAGACCTAACATTTTGTCATTGCACGTTCATCAAGAAAGCAAACCAAAAAGAACAAAACAAAGAAAATAGAAGTGTGTATGAAGGTATTAAATCAAGTTGTTGCTTGGTGGGTTAAGTGCCCAACGGTTGTCACTAATGCAAATGTTAAAAAACATGAAAGGTTTATACTTGTCCAAATGACAAAGTACAAAAACTATGTAGATACTCCCATTGTAGTGGAAACTGCTACGAAATAAAATGCGCGGGAAAATTAAAAAAACAAACTCAATGCAGCGCCGCTTATAACAGCAGAAAAGCAATGCTCAACTAGATCAAGGCGCTTCATAATATGGAGGTGAATACGACAATATCGCACTAAAAGTATCGTACAAAATGAATATTCACCCAAACTTCAAAGCATCCAGACAAGTAGAAAATAAAATAGAAAAAACAAAAAGGTAATTTAAAAAAAAAAAAAAAAAAAATTTAAGGTTTTCCATAATATAAACTCCAGTCCCTGTATTTTCAAGAAATGAGTGTTAGTCCCATTGGTATAGTTTTCTTTTCGTCAATCAAAATGCATACTTTTGAAGATTCCACAATCAAATAACAGAAAATAGGCTATTTAATAGTTGTATTGATAATGCTTATAGGGAAAATTTGTAATTTAACTCGAAACAAAATCAATGAGAAGTTAAAAAAAAAAAAAAGAGAAATGGGGGAACCAACCAACCGACCAACCAAAAAATTGCAAGTAAAGAAAAAGTAGCACACCTGCTCCATGAGGACTATGCTGAGCATATCCTTGTAGAATCTTGAATGTGTTGGGTCTAACTTCATCAAATCCTGCAACAGTTCCAGAATTTCTTTACAATTGGCCTTTTGGGAGACAGATGTTGTGTTGTGCAACATAAGCGCATCATGAGCCAATAAAAGTCTTGCAAGTGTAAGCATTCCAATTTTACTGCAGTAGGATAGTTACAGTTTTAAGAGATAGCACAGTTGAAGAAAAGTGAATGCTGCTCGTAACAAAGTTAATAAGATAAAATAGGGAAGGAATGCACAGAGGTATGGCTCACAGCAACTTGCAGGAAAGCTGCCTATAAAACATGGAAGAGGACATCAACCGACAGTTTAGAAATAAGTAATAATTTTCTTTGAAAGAAAAGCATACCAGTTCATTTCTAACAACAAATCTCGAAAGAGTGCAATCTCGTGGGTGAAAGTCTCTAATTTCCATTTCAAAGTTGTCTGCTGACAGTCTTTGTTAATGCGTTGAAGATCTGATGGCAATATACATGGATTGAAATATTGAAGCACTTCTTCATTTCTGCAAAATTCTTCATCTTTCCATGATAACATCTTCATAGTAACAATTCCCTCACTATGTTCAGAAGGTGTAGACTGAACACGCGTTGTAAACGTAAACCGCAAAGGCAAACTAAGGCTCGACCCACTAGAAGAAATGATACCATTGACCTGTCCAAGGCTAACCTCTATGGTATAAACTTCTGAGGAATTGTTACCTAGCTCAGGGAATTTCAGGTATGTCATCCAAGCTTGGGCCTTCCCTGAGTAATTTACTGAAAGTGGCTTCCATACAAGATCTTCTCCCTCACAGAATGTGCATGTAACAGTTATAGATGATGAGTTCACACCTTCAACAACTTGATCGAAATAAAGAATCAACGGCAATGATCCATTCGAAGACACAACTAGGTCTGAGCCATGAGCTGGCCAGAAGGAGATCAATGAAGGGGCATCTGGAGCAGCAGTCTGGGCAAGAAGCCACAGATGATAAAACCAACCACTCTGGTCATCCGGGTCCGTAAAAAGAGCTTGATGGACTAGGTCATATTCTTCTTTCAAAACATTATGTTTGGAATCTAATCCCTGAGGATTTTCCTTCAACAAATGAGATAAGATGACACTACAAGAAGTCAATCACAAAACAAGAAACAGGATCAGACAAAAGCATTCTACTTTAGCAACAGAAAATACGATATATTTAAACTCAAACTGATTTAAGATAGCATTATATGTTGGGAGTAGATATTAAATGCAAGGTAAAAGTTTTAGTAACAATGTCCATAATGTATAAGTAACATTAAAATTAAACATTTATTAACATAATCAATAAGTAACATTAAGTAACATTTATCAACATATTAAAGCAACAATGTCCATAATTTGGGATTGAGGCTTTGTTGTTGTTGTAAATGAAGTGAATATTGCATGGATAAAGTGGTAGACAAACTTGAGCTTTTCTCACTTCCTAGAAAATAATTAATATTGTGTTATTATATTAGAAATACTTGAAGAAATATACAGCATAGACAATGAGACAATCACATGCTCTCTCAAATGGTCAAACATGAAATCCTAGGGTTATTGAACTAATTACTAGACATTTACCAAGAAGACCGTAAAACATTTTATTGTTTAAAACTTGAGAAGAATCTTCATGAACGCCTTCAAAAGCCTTATTGCTCCTCCCAACCATATTGATCATTAGTAACCAAACATAACCAATCTCTTGATTTTCAATGAACTTGCTAACAAAATAAAATAGAGGCTGCAAGAAAGATTACCTAATGGGAGTGCCAATAACTATATGTCAGTCCATGAAGATTTCCTATTTTTTCCTAAATATCTTAGCATAAAAGCAGTCTGCAAAGACATGCTATATGTTTCCTCGTTTACATGCACGTATAAGAAAAACTTAATGAGTGCTGAATACTTGGAGGTCTCTCACTCTCTCTCCATGCCTGCGTTACCTGAACTCGTGTACAAGCATTGCATGTATCTTACAACATTGGAACTGTCTATTATAAACTTTGGAGACATGAGGATTCGGGTAAAAGTGTCAAATAATTTGGACACACATACTTAGACATTTCACATGTATTAGTGCTAGTAGACACACGGGCTTGTATTATGGTTGTTGTTGTTGCAATAACCAATGGTGTTACGCCGACTATTTCCCTTTTCCTTGGGCAGCATGCTGATCTCTCGACTCCCTCACACCTAAAACTGTAAGAACACAACTTAACCAAGCATAATGAAGTAGATTATTGTCATACCTACGGTTGTGCCAAGCAGAATAATTACTGAAATTGGATTCTATCATACTTGTTGTATACTTCAGCTCCTCCTCTGCAGGCAAATTCTTCAACTTTGCCACAAATCTGCAAGCAAAAGATAACATAAATACACGATCAAGAAGAAATTTCAGCCATCCATTGCATATAAAATCAAACATAACTTTAGGATTGAAGTAGTGAATACAGCTGATAATCACCTCCGATAATTCCATGCATGGAAATTTCGTGAATCAGCCTTCTGGAACTGATCCAACAGTCGAAGTTCCTGATCAACAGATGAATATTCCTTTCTTAAAACCCATTTTCTATGTTCCCATGCTCCATATGACTTAAAATTTCGTCTCAATGCATTTTCCACCTGTAAAACTATTCAGTTAAACAATGATTCGGATAACAGAACCAGCAAAATGGAAATGAATGAAGCTCACCACTTTAAGTTCTTCATCTAAAATTGCTCTGATGGTGTCTGAGTTTTCCTCGGAGAGCAGAGCATGTTCAACTGCTAGTTTTCTATAATTCCAAGCAGTGTACAATTCAGGATTCAATTCTAGAAGCTTTGAGCTGACTTCAAGAGCCTCCTTGTCATAACTGCAATTCAATTTACAGTTATAGCAAAAAGAACAATGACCTGATTCGATAATTGCCCAGATTCCCACAAGTACTGATCCAATGAAAAAAAAAAAATTACATTTTGTTTTGGTGGTTATGGAGGACAAGAGACTGGAGAGAACGTAGCTTAGCAGCTTTTTCTATTGAAGCATTGTCTTCTTTCAAGCTAGGTTGTTTGCGAGGTCGGCCGTGCATCTCCTTTTTTTCACTTGTTCACTTCTCTATAAATATATAAGCTCAACAAAGCTATGTGAGCATCTATGACGAAGTCAGAACACGCTGAGCAAAAGTTACATTGCAAAATCGCTCAACTCAATTCACTGGCGAATTTTTTTTGATAAGCGATAAAACCATCACCAAATAGCATCGATGAAACAATGGCTTCAACATTTCTCAATTTTTTGCCTTATTTTGCAAAACCAGATCGTATAACTACTAAACAACGACTAAGTACGAATCATTTGCCAGAAACTTACGAAGAACTAATCACATCGTAAACTAATAGCATATTTGGTGACTCTACTTCTTAAAATGTTTAGTGCTTATATGTTAAGAAAATCAAGTGCACCGATGGCGAAGATGAAACGGTTTATCAAGATAGAAACCAAGACGAGAGTAAACAAAAGCAGTTGGACCTAGAAATCTACTAATTTAGATCACAACCAAGAAGAAGAAGATTGATAGATAAGAAAAAACCTAGAAATTAATGAAAGAGCAATCGCAAATGAGATGTTGAGAAACCAAAAACAAGGAAAGAATCCGAAAGATGGAACGCACCTGCGGTTGAGATTGAGAGATTCAATCAGCGTGAACGCCAATGATGAATCAAGAGAACCAATGTGCGTATAAGAGCCTGCACATCAAGACCATCAACTCTAATAAGAATCGAAACCCTAGCTAGCTAGCTAGCTAAAACTTGCCCACAAAATCAGACTCAAGAACTGAACAGCGATTCAAGATCTAATGAACTCACCTGAGACTGAGACGCCACTGGCGACTTTCGTTGTTCTGTGGTGTGATTAGAGCGTTTCCAATGCAACCATGAACTTGTGTGAAAAATTGGATGCCACCATGCATAGACATTCATCCCCCCAAAAAAATGGTAATTTCACTCATAGTCATTACTATAAAAAAAAAAAATGGTAACTAAACTTTTTAAAAATTTTAATCATTGTGATTCCATCCTTCTTTCGTTAAGTGACCATTAAGGAATGTCACTTGGCGATAAATTGGTTTGATGTAACTATATTTTTGTGTAATTAGCTGATTAATTATATATTAGAGAAACACAATTCACATAATTTTAATAATTAAAAGAAATTAGCTATTTTCCCAGTAATTAGTCGTCTTAATAGGACTTTGACATTCTACTTTTAATTAACATATAAGAAAAAAAAAAGAGGCTCTACCATATATTTTTTTAAAAAAAATATGTATTTTTTTGGTTTTTTCCCTCATCAAAACATATATTGTTGAATCGCCTTTATATCAGATTTTAAGTAGTTTATGCGTGTTTTTATTTTGATTGTGTAATTTGTGTGCTATTAATTGTTATATTATGTGTTTTTAAAGTTTAGTAGATATCTAATTTTTTTAGTTGTGTATTATTCTTTTTTTTTTTTTCTAAAGACTAGATGATATTGCTAATTGGATATATTACTTTGTTGGGTTTTTTCAAATTTCTATTTTACTATGTCCTTATTAAAAAAGTTAATTGTGTTAGGAAGTTTTTGAGAACATCTATAATGATTTTGTTGTAAATTGGATAACCCTTTAACCAAGCTTATGACTGATCACATTGTCAAGCATGACTCTCACACTGAATTGTAACATTGAGCATGACTTCTACATTGAATGTAACTTGTACACTCTACGTAACTTGTATTCAACTCCTATGTATAATCACTTATCCATGTATTGTCATGTAACTTGTAATCCTCTCCAATGTACACCAACTCTTCCATATATTGTCTATATTGCTTGTGATGTGTTCTATGACTTGTGGTGTATGTATAACTTGTAAACATTGTATAAGTACAATTATCATCATCACCAAATGACCTATACAAAGGGTGTCAACCCCATTGTAATTCACACACCAAGTTGAATGAAAACTTCTCATTCCAACTATCTCATTTCTTCTCTTCTTCTTTCTAGTAGTAGTTTGTAGTAGTAGAAGTTCTTAGTCTTCTATTTTCCTTCTCTAGTTCTTAGCAAGTTCAAATTCAATTCACAACACGTTATCAGCACGAACTTGCTCTGGCATTAAGGAGATCTTGAAGTTCAAGAATGCTTGTTAAGGAGACGAAGCTAGAAGGTATAACTTTTGTTATTTAAATAAGTTCAATTTATTTCTATATTATCATGGTTGCTTCCTTTTATTACATGCATCACTTATATATGCATACTTTATTCATATACTATGCATTTTAAGGTCACCGATTGCGAAAGTATGCTCTGTTGTTGCGTCTTGTACGATCTTCTACATCAAAAATCAAAATTCAATATGTGACATATAATTTTCTCTTAAAACTACAAACGATTAGTTATTGTTCTATTCTTGATTTTATAATACAAATAATGCTATAAGTTTGAGTTGATAGTGGATAAGCCTTATCCCCGGTAAAGTTAAACATTGAAAGGGAGACGGGTTATCCCGTTCGAGGAGGTATGGTATTAAGTAGACTATGTCTCGCCACCCAACCTGGAGGTTGTCCCACCAACTTATACGAATAGTATATTTTGTTTATTAATGAATCAAGTTGTGAACATATATTTAATAATATGTTATGTTTTTATGTAAAAATGGAAAAACTATTTTATATTAAATTTATTTTCAAAATATTATACAACCATAGTTGAACTTGTTGTCTTATTATATTACCGACAAGAATTACTTGTCATGACAATTAGATACTACAATTTGTGAATAAAGCATATATGCAAAACTGTGTGTTACACATAATCATTCGCCAATTTCTCTTTAGAGATTCGAAAAGTGAATATTTCACTTTATATATTTTTTCACCTTATGGAGTTATATATATACATACCAAAATGGTAATGCTCCAAAAGCTCAAAATGAGCGACTGTGTCTCATGCTACAAAATTTAATCAGTCAAATATTAATTATAATTTCACAATTTTAATTACCTATATATTGAGGCTATGTAGAAATATGAATGATGAGACAATAAAAATAAGGTCAAGTGACCCGCCTCGATTTATTGCTGCAACAGATATCGAGTGCGCACATCAATCCAATAAATATTAAGGATTGATTTCTTGTCTCATGGTAGCTAAGTAAAATAATGAGATATTATAAATATAATATCGCTCCCGTCCAATTAGTTCAGCTTCAAATTAAGAAGCATATGTTGCGTATAATGATCATGATCACAATAATAAATTTATGGACGTGGAAAAGGTGAAAATATCAGGTAAATGTCGTATTGACAATTCCACCAAAAGTTGGAACATAAGTGGTGCACCACTACAAATGGCAAATAATTATTGACAATGAGCGCTCATAATTGTGACATTTTTTTGGTCATATATGAAAGGTTATTTTGCCTAAATATTGTCATATATATATACCCGAATATTTTCGTGACCTTTATCATGCCTTCAAAATCAAAGGCAAAATATTATGAATTTTATCATTGAAAATGACTCGATAAAACAAGCACATCGAGATGTGTTTAAATCGTGACCTAACTATGGCCGATGAGTTTATGTCTTATGTATTGTGCTACATGCATGCACATTATAATATAAAAGTGAATATTTTTCGAATTCGAACTTAGCGGAGGCTGATGTTCAGGCAATATCTAATATAATAATTTTATTGTTAATGTCTTGTTCAGAAGAAGTCTACTCAGAATAATAGAAAATTTATCTGTATGATTTAGTCTGAGTATAATATTCTTGGCTTTAACTTCTGGAATATATAAGACACATTAAAACGAATGTCGTCATAAATCAAATGACGTTCATAATGTGGAAATATCTATTTAATTATCCATAATCATCAATAATGTGAAAATATCATAAATTCGCACGGACATCCTTCATCGAACTGAATTTTTTTCAGCTGAAGATTATCTTAAGGCAAATCAATAGGAGACGTATATTGATTTACTCTCCATTAATCATATTATAAGATGCCTTGAATCCATAATAGGGAAATTATTTATAGCAAGTTTTGCTAATTGTCACTTTGATGAAGCAGTTTTTTCACCATTAGGGGGAGATATAAGCCAATTCAAAAGGAATGACGTGAAATTGCTTGAAACACATCAAATTGCATTAAATTTGTTGCATTATGATGCATGTTTAAATTAATATGAACTTGAAGTTCAAATGATCATTCAGTAGTAACAAAGTTATGAATCAATTACTTGATGCAATTACTATATACAAAAGAGTGACAATCGTATGCTTCAGCATTATATGGTTCATATAGAAACCGATGTCCATGTGTAACAAAATGCACAAAATGTCTCACCCATGTGAACATGAGGGGGAGAATCAAAATGAGTTACTGGTTAGTGTATTGCGCTCTTTTTCCCTTTGCTATGGTTTTATCCCATTGGATTTTCTTTACGCAGGTTTTAATGAGGCATATTCTCTCGGCAAGTGTCATCCAAGGGGGAGTGTTGTAGATTGGATGACCCTTTAACCAAGCTTATGAACGATCACATTGTCAAGCATGACTCTCACACTGAATTGTAACATCAAGCATGACTTCTACATTGAATGTAACTTGTACACTCTACATAACTTGTATTCAACTCCAATGTATAATCACTTATCCATGTATTGTCATGTAACTTGTAATCCTCTCCGATGTGCACCAACTCTTCCATGTGTTGTCTATGTTGCTTGTGATGTGTTCTATGACTTGTGGTGTATGTATAACTTGTAAACATTGTATAAGTACAATTATCATCATCACCAAATAGCCAATATAAAGGGTGCCAACCCCATTGTAATTCACACACCAAGTTGAATGAAAACTTCTCATTCCAACTATCTCGTTTCTTCTCTTCTCCTTTGTAGTAGTAGTTTGTAGAAGTAGAAGTTCTTAGTCTTCTATTTTCTTTCTCTAGTTCTTAGCAAGTTCAAATTCAATTCACAACAGATTTAACTCATTTTTGGAGTTTGGACACCACAATAGATGCCCAAAATTGTGTAGTGGATACCATGTGGCATTCATTACACGCTCCCTCTCCGCGCTCCCCATACGGGAGCACGCAGAGTACACTACGTGTTCGTTTGTGGACAAACGCGTAGTGTTGAGTCCATCTGCAGCTTTTTTGCACATGGGTCTTACAAAACAACTTTTAAAAAAATTTAATTTTTTTCACTCACCTACCTACCCTACTGTTGTTTTGCGAAAGTAAAATTTTTTTTTTTACCTTTTTTATTGTTTTAACATTTTCGTACTTTTTTTGAACGTTGAAGTTTTTTTTTCAAAAATGTAATTCAATCTTATATAAATACCCTCGTATATCTCTATTCTACACAATCCACCTGAAACTTCAATTTCTTCAAACTCCATTCTCTATAACTCTACAATTTCTTTTTCACTTAACCATTTCAAAACACCAACTTCTCAATATATGGATAATAACAATTATTCATCTTCTCGAAACTCTTAAAATCCTCAAAATCCATTTTTTCTACCAAATATTCTTAATTTTCAAAACCCCCAATATTTTCAATTTTTTCAAAATCTTCAATATTCGTTAAATGCTCCCAACTTTCCATATCATTTCATTCCATCAAACGTCTCCAATTTCTTAAATACTTCTAATTTCTCGTTTCCTCACTTCCCTCAAAATACCGAAAATATTACTCAACATATGGATGGTATTCCCTAAAATGATGAAGATAATGTAACTGAAATAGGTTTGCTATCTAATTCTCAAATTCCTTCATACTCAATGCAACAGAAAGTCCAAAACACCATTGTTGACAAGGCTAATGGTGTTGAAAAATGCATGTTATGGTCCATTGATGATGATAAGCTGCTTACTAGTGTTTGGCTCACAATTTCGACTAATAGTATCGTGGGCAATGATCAACACGACGAATTATTTTGAAAACGAATAATTGCGTACTATAACAATAATAGAACGACGACTCGTCCATAAAGAACGATTAGTTGTGTCAAGTCACAATGGTTCTGGATGTAGCAACAAATTAATTACTTCAATGAGCATTTCAACATATTATCAAGTGAAATCACTGTGATCGGAACGACGAGATATTGAAGGATCGTGCTCGAGCGTTGTATAAGCAGACTAGAAAGAAGAAATTCCAGTACAAACATGTATGGATAATGTTGAAGGACGACCCCAAGTGGAAATAAACTATTTTCCTTCCTCAAAGTTCAAATAGAACAAAGATTAATGAAGCTGGGAACTACATATCCTCATCTAATCCGGATACAAGTTGCGGTGAATTTGAAAGTCGTCCAATTGGCCAAGATTGACAAGTTCACGATGTCTTTTAGCATCACAACAGATCATCAAATATTAGCCATAGATACCAGCCATATGAATGATCAACAACTAAAATATCATCTTCAATTTTGTGAAATGATAAAAATGAAGTATAAAAAGTATCTTATTATTGTTGTTTTCCTAATAACGTAGTAGTAGTAATAGTAGTAGTAGTAGTAGTAGTAGTAGTAGTAGTAGTAGTAGTAGTAGTAGTAGTTGTTGTTGTTGTTGTTGTTGTTGTTGTTGTTGTTGTTGTTGTTTTAGCGATATAATTTACCTATTTTTTATAAATAAGTATCTTATTATTAAATATTTGCACAATTTTTTCAAGTCCTAACTTTGTGATTATTAGTTCAATTAACAAATAACTTATTAATGGTTTCAACAAATTAAATCACATCGCTAATACAAAATAGCAATTTTACTAATATCATATAGAAATTAAATTAAAATATATACTTCAATGTGCATACAAATAATTCAATGTGCATACGCATGTGTATGACGAGCTCTAATTCATCAAAAAATCGTATAGCTAATATAACATCACATAGAAATCAAATTAAATCATATATTTGCTAATATAAAATATATAGCAAATTTTATCAATGTGCATACACATTGTAATGACTAGTCAAGTTAAAAAATATAATTCAATTATAAGTTATTTGACGGACCCTTAATAATGACTAATCAAATTAGAATCTAGAAACAAAATTTGAATATATAAACTAACCGTTAAAAACTAGTCATTACCAATAAAGTTACTGAAAAGTAGCAGTTACCAACTAGCCGTTGGAAAGTAGACGTTAAAATGATTCTATATATGTAGTAAGATTTTGTGCAAGCCTCATTCATCCAAGCTCCCACTATTATGCTCATCTAACATCCTTTTTTATCATTACAACCTACACCATTTGCATTTTACTAAAATGAACCACGACGAACCATTAGAAGCAGTGAAGCAATTTATGATGATGGAGTTCATGGATGACTCGGATGTACAGGCATTCATGTGGTTTCAACAAGCTACAACAACTTTACATGGTGAAACCTCCAATCGTCCTAGAAGCACTCAAAGATTCATGAATCGTAATCGCAAAGCTGGGCATGAACAACTATTTAAATACTATTTCACATACGAGCCAATTTGTTCTACTAATATATTTCATTGAAGATTTCTAATGAGGAAGGAATTGTTTGTGCGAATTGTCGAAACTCTTGAAGATCATTTTGAATATTTCAAATGGACAGTTGATGCACTTGGTAAACGAAGAATTTCATCCCTTAAAAATGCACAACCATCATTCGTCAATTAGCATATGGAGCGCAATCTAATCACTACGATGAATATATAAAGATTGGTGAGCGTATTGCACTTGATTATTTAATTAATTTTTGTAAATGTGTTATTGAAAAAGTTGGGCCTAAGTATTTAAGAAGACCAAATAGCGATGATATTCAACGTTTACTTCACTTGCATTTCGAACGTCGTGGCTTGCCCTACATGCTTGGAAGTGTTGGTTGCATCCATTGGCACTGGAGAAATTGTCCGGTGGCATGGAAAGGGCAATTCACTCGAGCCGATTATGTGGCTCCTACTATTAAGCTGGAAGTTGTTGTTTCAGTCGACTTGGGGATTTGGCATGCATTTTTTGTAGTTGCAGGGTCTAAGAATAAAATAAATATGTTGAATCAATCTACTTTATTTAATGATGTCTTGCACGGATATGCTCCAGAGATTCAGTTCACTATGAATGGCATCACATGCACAAAAATATATCATCTCGCGTATGGCATATACTCAAAATGGGCAACATTTGTGAAAAGCTTGTCGTATCCTGAAGACCCAAAGAGGAGCATTTTAGAAAATGCAAGAGGCAGCGAGGAAAGACATCAAACGAGCATTTTGTGTGCTTCAATCTCATTGAGCAATTATATGTGGCATGCTCTTTTATGGTACAAAGAACATTAAAAAGATACAATGCATGCATACATAATATTACGCAATATGATTGTTGAATATGAGTATCTAATCCTAATTTAATTCCTTGATCAGGATCATTGACCCGTGACGTGGGACCTACATCGAGATACGTGCACTGACCGAGACATGTGGTCGAGGTGCATATTAGATTTTTTGTGGTATATACCTAGTGTATATGTGTTGATTACTAAGTCAGTCCTACTTGTATTTAGGTATCAAGATGTGAGTGGGGATGCGCCTCGACATACGTATTGGCATGGGACCGGAGTAGAGAGCGATGTGTTAAGTTAACTTGAGTTAATATAGTTTAATTAGTTGAATTTGATATGGTTATAGTTGAGTTTACATTAATTGTACATAAGTTAACAAGTTAAAACATTAACCATTTGATGTTTCTTGAGATACCCGTTAACACATCAAGAAACCAATTAAGTTTCAATTGGTGTTTGTTAGATGGAGTTAGTGGAATTGTGTCAAGATGTAGGCCATTAGATTAGTCTCGAGATGCATGTGTACATAAAGATCAATGGCTATTAATTAATCCTATCCTTTAGACATGAATGCATGGTATAAACACATGCAATTAATTTCATTTCATATACTTATAGAGAAGAAGATCAGTAAACTATGAAGTTTGGTTGTTTTGGGAAGGAGCTGATCAAACTAGGTGTGGTGTACAACTAGGTAATTCTATTTACACCACCAATTTAGTTTAAGTTGACGAATTTATGATAAATATGAAGTGGGCTGATGTAAATGTTGTCAGCGGGTGTTTTGGGCCTCCGGAGGTGTTGTACAGGATGCCAAAGCTTTAGATTTGGCCATGTGTGAAGAAAACTCAGAATTCAAAGTATAGAATGTTGGGTTTTCTAGCACATAACTCACTAAATGTGCTAGCTAGAGCGCTACCTATATGTAGTGCTAATAAGGTTGACTCGCGCGATAATGAGGTCACTAGTGCGCTAGACATGCCACCCAGCGCACTAGGTGCTCTGGTAGATTAAAATCTGCAATTTTCTAAGTTAAAATTAAACACTTTAAACAAGTCCAATATCTTAATTTAAGGTCTAAACATACTCTAAAAATTATGAAATGATACCAGGAGCCTAGGGAAGAGTCTCGAAGGTTCGAGTACACATTTTGAGGTATTGGGAGGCCGAAATAGCTAGGAAACTTGTGTGGATTGTATGTAAACTGATTGAGATATTTGTTTACATTTCATTCCAGCATTGTTATCATTTGAATTGAATTGTCTTTTATACTCTACATGCCATGAATTGTTGTTTCTTCTCATTTTATGAGTTTGCTATTATGAAATTGGTTTTTGATTAAGTGGTTTCATTGACTCTAAATTATGTGCTATGTTATTCTTGATTGTCGAGATATCTAGTCAAATGACATAGCGTGCTATAAGGTAGGTATTTGATGGCATTGTAAATCAATTTTCTTTGTGCATTAGATATGCAATTACATTATTGGATTCCTAAACCATGCTATTTCTTGGGTTATGAAAGTAGTTCTTGTATGTAGGACCATGATATGATAGAGATGTGCATGGTACACGAGGTCACTGAACATCCGAGGTTGTCGAGATCTCACTGCTAACTTGTGCAGTACATAGGGCATGGGACCCGGGGTTGTTGACATGTATACATCACATGTAAAGGGCACTTATGAGTATTTATATATGAGATGGGCATTTGTGAGGATGTGAAGGTATTCAAGATATTATTTACTCCCTAAATAGTGAAATAGGTTAATGTAATGTAACTCACAGCATACCAGCCCTAAATCATTACTGCTTAGTCATTTGTCAGTTTCATTTTGTTTAGATGATGTATCTTAAAGCATGATTTTTTTTAGCATAGTTGCTATTATTATGCTTTTAGATACATGCTGTATGTTTGGAAATTTGGATAAATGTCTCTCAGTGCTTCTTTCTACTTTCATGTACTCACCATCCTTTCTTATGACTATTGGTGTAGATCCATCGAGAAGTAGACCAGGCAAGGAAAAGATCGGCGACTACCTCTGAGCCAGTGGAGAGCTGCTAACATTGTTGTAGGTTTTTCGTTTTGTTATATGACTTATATATATATGTCTTTTATACACTTTTGGGGATGCATAGTATGGGTTGTGAGATATTTATCTAACCTAACACATGTTGATATATAATTATCGTTGTTTTGTTATATATATGCATGTTATCTTTGTTACCTGGTTTTTCACATACTTAAGATTTTATATGAATGGCTTTCGCTACTTTGTCAAGACTTCCGCTGAATAATCTTTAAATTGTATAAAATTTTAATTTACTCTAAATTACTATTAAGTATGAGAATGGTGTAAGATTTCTTAGAAAAGTAGCTAATATGGTGAGTGTATTAAAAATGTTGACTAATACATTGTTAAGTCTTACGTGGTGGAGGTCAGGGCTTAGTGATGGGATTAGGCCAGACGTTGTCCTAATTTGAAAAGGGGTCATCACAGTTAGTATCAAAGCTAGATTTTCTAATAATCAACCTATGAATTTCCATTAAACATGAACTTAGATGTGGAAACCAGATGATTATTGCCTAGAAACCATTAGTTGGGAATTGAATGAAAATGGATGAGGAATTCTTATATGTACATGTTAGTTTCTATATGTATATATGCGTTATTGACGTAGTAGTTAATTCGCGTTCGCTATTAACTTGCAGACACCGATGGCTGACTTATGCAACAGTAGAGATACATGTGCTAGTGGCAACCAACCTACTATTTCGTCTCCTGAGGATTATCAGAGGCTATCTGACTGAGTAGCTGCTCGGGGACAATAATTAGCTAATTTCATTGTTATGATGGCAGCACATTTTGCACTACCAGCACAGACACCCCTACTACTACTACTACTACTACTACTACTACTACTACTACTACTACTACTTCCATATTATCGGCACTAGAGCTTCCTACTACGATGCCAGCTACTCTGGTGGTACAGACTGTACAGGTAGTGACAACACCAGTTACAGAGACAGCTGATACACCGTCTTCAACCCCTACATCTTCTAACTCGACAGCGGAGGTTCATTTGGTGAAGGATTTCATCAGACTGAAACCAGTTTACTTTGACGGTCAGATAGACTTTGAGAAGATTAAGATGTGGGTATTGTCTCAAGAGAAGCTGCGTAGAGTCTTAAGGATTGAGGACAGACTTTGGGCTGAGATTTCGTCACATACACTATAGAGAGATGCCAATATTTGGTGGCGTGTGACGATATCTTTTGATGGTGATTTTGAGTCTTGGGATGCATTCATATTTTTTTTAGTACTTCCCATATGCGATGATGTAGAGGTTGAGGAACGAGTTCATTAATTTAAGATAGGGAAATTATAAGTTGGGGATGAGTTATAGACAGAGATATGACTATCTAAGGAATTTTGTTGGGGATCTAGTGAGAGATGATTCTAAGGATGTCTACCATTTCGGAGATGGATAGAGGTAAGATATATGGTTTTATGTTGTCAATTCAGGTGCCAAGACTTTGGGTGAGATTTATGAGCGTGCACTTTCTCACGAGACCTACTATTTGAGTAGAGTTGCTGATGGGAGACCGGACACCGTTGGGACCAACGTTGACACCTGATCAGATTGTAGAGTTTAAGAGGATGAGATAAAAGGGCAAGGGACAGAGGAGATGGGAGAGAGGTTCTCGGGGATCAAGGATAGCTACCTTAGTTGTACCCTATGTATCATCTCATACGCCATTGCAGAGTGTAGTTAGTAGACTTCCTTTGCCACCACTAGTCAGACCTGCGTTAATAGCTCCTACTTTGCTAACTCTTCCAGCACCACCAAAGCTACATCAGCAACATAGGTAGAGGTAGAGACCGAGATGGTTTTCGACAGGGACAGAGATAGGGATAGACCTAAAATCAGTCACGAAATCAACATAGGTCGATTACTTGTTATATGTATGGTTAGGTTAGGCATATAATTAGAGATTATCCACATCTGACAACAATATTACCATCAGAGAGTCGAGAGGGAGTACACATGGTAGCACAGCCAGATGCATACTCTACACGATGACTTAATGAAGGTACAATTTCTATTTATGGTAGATATTTATATGTCTTGTTTGATTCGGGTTCTACAACATCTTTCATTTTTGGTCGCATGATAAGCCTTTTAGGGTTGAGATCGATTAAAATTAGCGTACACTTGATTTTGTGTACCACAGCTGATGATATGGTTTACTCTAATTGTCTTCTTGAAGGATGTTCAGTAGAGTTACCTATACAGATTTTAGAGTTCTCGAGTTCTTAGACTTCGACGTATTGTTAGGGATGGATTGGCTAGCAACATGTCATGTTCATATCGACTATTTCAGTAAGACATTGATATTTGAGATCACAAGACGTTCGATGTTTACATACAGTGGTAGTATATCGAGAGCTTAGGGCACTAGAAGACCACTTATGACTAGTAGAGGGATAGAGACTCTAGTATTATTATATATAGTGGTAGAGAATCAAAGACCCAAATTAGAGGACATTTTGGTCGTGTGCGGGTTTCCAAATGTGTTTCTGGAGGATTTACCTGGATTACCACCATCGAGAGAGATAGATTTCGTTATTGAGTTGATACCAAGCACCATACCTACTTCTACACCACCGTACCGCTTGGCTCCGAGAGATTTGGAGGAGTTGAGGTGTCAACTCTATGATTTAGGACACAAGGGATTTATCACACCTTTTATGTTGCTATGGGAAGCACTCGTTCTATTTGTGAAAAAGAATGATAATACTTTGAGATCGTATATCGACTATAGACAATTGAACAAGGTCACAGTCAGGACCAAGTATCAACTGTCATGGATTGACGATTCGTTTGATTAGCTAAAAGGAGCACAATTTTTCTCCAAGATAGACCTGTGATCATGGTATCATCAACTTAGGATCAGGAATTAGGATGGGTCTAAGACACTTTTCAGCATGAGATATGTACATTATCATGTTACAGTCATGTCGTTTGGTTTGACCAACGCTTCTGCCTTGTTTATGGATTTGATGCATAAGGCGATGAGACTATTTCTTGACCGTTTCATGATAGTTTTCATTGATGATATATTGATATACTCGAGGAATCGAGAGGGTCACGAGTAATACCTCAAGGATACGTTGCTGTGGCGGCCCCAAATCTCAAGGTAAACCCGGCCCCACCGTGCTGCCGGACACGTCACCAAGTCATGCCACTTCATCTGTATGCCTGCCTGTGACGGCCGACGATAAGTACTTAACCTTTTCAATTAGCCTAACTATTCCAATTATTCGGTGTTTTATAAAGACACATTTTTAATTTGATTTAGTTAGACTATTCATTTATCTCTCTTAACTTATTTGATAAGTTATTTAGTTGTTCCTTGGTTTTTTCAACTAAATGTGCGAGTTATTAATAATAGCGAAACTTTTTCATTTTAGATCAAGCATATTATAAATATCAAAAAATTTACTTCATTAATAAACCTTAAGTAGTGGAAAAACTCATATAAAGGACACCATATATATATATATATATATATATATATATATATATATATATATATATATATATATATATATATATATATATCAGGTGACAAAAATGTACAATATGATTAATACACATGTATCAGTGTATCAAGTCTCCCAAAATATACCCCAAAGCAATGACATAATGTATACAAACACCTACAAGATAGGGTAGAAGAGGCTCTCGATGATCAGATGAAGTCGCCCAGTATGGCTTTCCCTTGGCTTGTCGTAGGATCTGCACTCGGTCATCCAAGCAAGAAGTTGATGACGAGTCCAGTGAGTAAATCCCCAGAAGAAAAGTAAGTTGCATTTAATAAGAATGTAAATAAACGGCCACAAATCATGCTAGTCAATAAGAAATGCATTGAAAATGGATAATAACATGAAAATAAGTCGCTAGGAATGTAATAAATGTCGGACGCGAGTGTGGTATATATCTGCCGAACTCTGAGACTAATAACATTGGATCGATGAGACTCTAGCAACGAATTAACTCCCCACCACCACTCCAAGGTCAATGAGGAACTTTGTTGGTCGAGAGTTCACAAAACCTTACCAACTGCCTCAATGAGAGAAACCTGTGTCGGAGTTAACTCCTCACGACATCATATCTCGAATCATTGACTCGAAGAGAAACTTTTATGTGTAGCTTATGGTGTGACCAAAACCGTAGCAATAATTGGATCGCTAATCACGAAGGAGCCAGTGATGGGTCATACCGTCTCGTCGACCATATACAGACACACACGGGAGTGAAGTAGTCAAATAAACCAAATTGGCATAATTTAACGAAATAATGAAATAAAACACTAAATAAATGCTACTTGTTTTTCTGGTGGGGTTTAGTTACCAAAATGCGATAAAAACTCGATCCTAGCCGCTCACTTGTCCTCGGAATACCCGTCCGTTGGTCTCCTAAGCCTCTTTAGGCCTCGAGTTCTTACATACCAATTTGAATAATTTACGATCGTATTAATTGATTTTATATTATGGGAACTAAATTTAGAATTATTTTTTTATTCTAATTTTTAGTTGTGACTTATTATTATATTTTTTTCGAGTTACATGGGGTGCCAAATGCCCGAATATATCTCGAAACCCAATTTTATACCTTTTCCAATTCCTCGTATTTTCTATGATTTTTCTAAATTTTTGTGAAATTATTATTTATTTTTACATATTTTCTATAATTTAATATATTTAATTTGCATTTTGTTTTAATTTAAATAAATTTTTAGTTTTTCGTCTCTGCTCCCAATCAATCTTTCTTTTTTTGTTTCACAATCACAACAATAACATCGACATCAAACAACTATAATCAACAACAACAACAACAACAACAACAACAACAACAACAACAACAACAAATCATCAAATCTATCACCATCATCAACATGTATTCACTTTTTTCACCAAGAACACCAAGAACTTCAACATGCATATATCACCATTAACTCCTATTGAACAAAACTCAATCAAAACCCGAATTAATGGAAATCGGAGTTGCAATTCACTATTTTGAGTCCAAAAATAGTAAGAGATTACTCAAAATTTGTTTTTTTTATTATTATCAAAAACCATATATTTAGCTTGCATTGATGCACCTAAATCATGAAATCCATAAGAAAGGATAAGGATTTGATTACCTAAGTTTTGATGTGTTGAATCCTTGTACAAATCTCTCTTCACCGATCTTTGAAACTTTTGCGAACCTCCAACTCTAGCCACTCCTCTTTTCTCTATATGAACTAAGTTCTATGTATGCTGGAGAGACAAAATGCTCTAAAAGTCCTTTATATACTAGCTCATTTTGTTAATTTCTAAAACACACATCTCGAGGTCCATCAAGGGCTACCATTAAATCTAGCCGAACTTGTGTCACACATGTGTCAATTTAATAAATCGATATAAGGTTTTTTAAATAATTTTCTCATTTAGGGCAAATTCCCTTATTTAGCCTAGTTACACATCTTAGGCACATTAATGACTTAAATAGCTTAGCCTATTTAAATTACAGTAGGCCTATTATTTGGTTACTTTAGTCTAGCCAAATGTTTATTTGAAATACATATACCAAAATTAGGCTAGATACTTGTCTAACTGGCTGCCAGACGTTGTCACGCATCACAAGGCGCATTGGATCTATTTTGACCTATTAGTATTTTGTTAAACTTGGGTCAAGTTTGTTTGAATATTTAGCTTGAATATTATTGTATACTGATAATTTATGCGTCTAAGCTATCAGGTTCATGTACCCGGGTCACACGCATCTTGAGGCTCTATTTGCGCACTCGTAACTCAAGCAAAACGCAATAATCGACTATACACATGGCGTAATGCTATAATTCATAGTAAAACAACCATAATAAATAAACATCACACAAATATAACATTATAAATTGTACCTTAATAGGCATGCCCTAGACTAATTTGCGACTTCCATTTAGGTGCTGAGTCTTAATATGAAATTAGATAATTAAATAATCCTTAAATTAGACGGGTCGTCACAATCTTCCCAACGAAAAGAGATTTCATCTTGAAATCCAAACTCAAAGTAAAATACTAACCACGAAAAAGTTGGGGGTATTTCTTGCGCATCGTAGACTCTCTCTTTTAGGTAAGACCCACTTCTCTATGATATTGCAACATAAGGAGAACCTTGGGAATCTGCTTAGTCTTGAGAACCTGAATTCTACAATCTACTATCTCGATAAGGTGTTCCTTATACGTCACGTCTAGTCTAACTTCAACATGGGTCACATCTACCACGAATCTCGACCCTGATCTCGCTAATCTCAGCATGGAAATGTGGAAGACGTCGTGAACCCCTGCCAACTATCTCAGTGGCCTCAACTGATAAGTAACCTCCCCAAATCGACTGACAATCCGATATGACCAAATATACCACGGTGCAAGTGTCCTTTTGATCTTTAAAGGAGAAACTCTCGAGTACATCCAGTTGTCTACTTCATAGCTCAGCCTGTCATGGAACTTATTCGCGTATTTCATCTTTCTATCCTGAGCAGACTGTAATCTCTAAAGAATAAGCCTAATTTTCTTTGTATGGTCTACAACAACCTTAAGCCCGATGGTAACTGCGTCCTCAGGCTCTACCCAGTAAGCTGCTGATCTGCAAGGTCTCACGTATAGTGCCTCAAATCGTGCCATCCTAATATTGACCTGAAAGATGTTGTTGTAGGCAAACTAATAAAGTGGCAAGTACTCCCCCCTATGACCTCCAAACTGTAACACATAAGCTCTGAGCATGTTCTTCGATATATGTATAGTTCGCTCTGATTGTCCGATGGTCTGTGGGTGGTAAGTCGTGCTATATTGAAATCTAATACCATACTGCTCATGTATAGTTTGCCATAACTGTGACATCAACCGACTGTCTCTGTCTGATACTATCAATACCAGTACACCATGTAATCTGATGATCTCTCGCTCGAATAACATGCACAGCTGTTGAAAGGTGTATCTCATGGAAACTAGAATGAAATGTGTTAATTTTGTCAATCTATTCAAGACAACCTACACAACATCATGGTTGTGTGGAGTCCGTAGTAACGCACTAACGAAGTCTATAGTAATGTGTTCCCATTCCCACTAATGGATCAGTAACAATTGTAGAAGTCATCAAGACCTCCGGTGCTTAGTCTTAACCTGCTAGCACACCTCATATCCCCTCACATATTGGCCAACATCTGCCTCCATCCCGGGCTACCAGAACAAGCGTTTCATGTCTTGGTACATCTTGTTGCGGCCGGGTGAATTGCGTATTTGGATTTATGAGCTTCCTAAAGAATGTCATCTTGTAACTCTGCTACTATCGGAATCCATAGTCTACTTCTATGTTGTAAACACCCATTTACTGACTCTCTCCAATCTGGAAAGTCAGAACTTTATGCCATGTCTATGAACCTTTGATATATCGTATCGCCTCACTAATTCTCTATGACTCGTGGAATGGAAATTGTCGGAACTCTCATCTATCCACAAATGTGCGCATTTGCTTTAATTGGGACCACTGATAAATTTATGTTAATAGCTAACTCAAGTATAATGTACTGGCGAGTCATCACCTATTTGTCCAGTCCTCTCCTGCTAAGGGCATCTGCTATGACATTCCCTTTCCGGGGCTGATACTCAATAAAGAAGTCGTATTCTTTTAACAAATCTAGCCACCGTTGCTGTCTCATATTCAGACCTTTCTAAGTAAAGAGATACTTTAAAATTTGATGATCTGTGTATAGGGTGACCTTTCACAAAAAAATTAATGTCTCAATGTCTTCAGTGCAAACACGATCACTGCAAGCTCCAGATCATGCACTGGATAGTTTCTCTCATAGATCCTTAGCTGATGCAACCAGTAAGCAATAACTTTATTATATTGCATTAGTACACATCTCAGTCCGGTGCCACATGCGTTTATGCAAACTATCAACTCCCTGCCCGACTTTGGTAATACTAACAATGGTAGGGAGATTAACCTTTTCTTCAGCTCTACGAAGGCTGCCTCGCACGCATCGAACCACACAAACTCGATGTCATTCTTGGTCAATCTTTTCATAGGCGCCAAAATCCTAGAAAAATTCGGTACAAAGCGTCAGTAATAACCTGCTAGTCCCATGAAGCTCTTAACGTCTGTCACACACGTCGATGTACACTAATCGATGATAGCATGAACCTTACTCGAGTCTACTGATATGCCTCTGTCATTGATTACATGCCCTAAGAACTTTACTTAAGAAAGTTAAAACTCGCGCTTACTGAATTTTAACGTATAACTGGTGCTCTCTTGGAGGCTTTCAACTCCTCTCTGAGATGCCTCTCGTGGTCCTGAAGAGTCCTGGAATAGATCAAGATGTCATCAATGAAGGCTATCATGAATCAATCCAAAAATGGCCTCAAGACTCGATGCATCAAATCCATGAACATTGTTAGCACGTTCATAAGTCCAAACGGCATAACAATAAATTTAAACAGTTCATAACGTATGCTAAAAGCTATCTTGGGTATATCCTCATCCCTGATCCTTAACTGGTGATAACCTGACCTGAGATTAATCTTGGAGAAGACCTGCGCTCCGGCCAACTAGTTGAACAAATCGCCGATCTTAAGTAGTGGCTATCGATTTTTGACTGTCACCTCATTAAGTCTTTTGTAATCGATGCACATACTCATGCTACCATCCTTTTTCTTCACAAAAAGGATTAGTGCTCCCAGTGAGGCATAGTCGGATGTATGAAACCCTTCTCCAACAAGTCATCCAACTTAGCCCTCAGCTCGTCCTGTTCTACTCGTAACGTACTATACAGTCAGCTCGTTATAAGCTGGGTACCCGACGTTAGCTCTATCATAAACTCTATCTGCCTATGTGGAGGTAATTCAGGTAAATCTTCAAGGAAAACGTCTGAAAACTGGCACATGACTGGGACGTCCTCAAGTCTAACTACTAGCCTCTCAACTGGCTCTACAGTCCTTAAAAGAATTTCCATATCCTATGTGGTGACTAATCTACCCTGGTGATTAGAAGTACGGTCACGACTCCGGTGAATGAGAAGTCGAGAATCCCTGGTATCTGGAAAGTGACGGTCTTACTAAAATAATCCAACTGAACATGGTAAGCCGCCAACTACTCCGTACCTAAGAGCGCATCAAACTCTAGGTACTCAAGTACTTCATGATCTATAGGTAACTTGGGACCACTAATCTCAACTAGACAATCTCTACAGATTCGGTTAGGGTAAATCTTATCTCCAGTAGCTGTGCTAAGGACAAATTATTTGCCTAAAATCTTTGGTGTCAACCCCGACTCACCCACTATCCGTCATAAAATAAATGACAATGTAGAACCAAAATCAATCAATGAATGCATCCTACGATCTTAAATAACCAATATACCCTCGACTAAATGTCGTAAAGCGTCCCGATCGGGCTCTGCAACTCCATGAACCCGCTCTCTTTGTCTACATTCAAAAATAAACGACGTGTTCCTTTCTCCCAGATCCCTAACCCTACTGATCTTTGGCCCTCTGGCCCTGAACCTGTCTACCCTACCTTCGAACCTGGCCATGTAGCTGTCACTGACCATGCCACTACTGCCCTCTATCTTCGCCCTTCTGGCCTTAACCCTAAGCCTGCCTTCATGGATGCTAGACTGCCATGACCTAATGGTTCTGAGCAAGTACAACAATATAAGCATCGATCACCTGCTTATTATCATGTTTGGGCCTCTGTCCCCACTGATCTCTCGGCTAGCTGTTCCTCTTACCCTTCCTGTCTGACTTGACCTGGCTGCTATGACCTACCTTGTATTTAGGAAAAAGGGCGATGTCACTCCTCATGATGTATGTCTCATAAGCTCATGCCCGCTCATAAACCTTTGGCAAAGTCCTGGCACTTGTCGACACGGCGGCACTACCAATCTATGGCCGAAGCCCTCCAGTAAATTAGTGAACCTGTAGTCGCTTGGTCTCAGCTACATCTGTAATGAACATCAACAAGTACTTAAATCTCTCCATGTACCGAATCACGGTGGGAGAGCCCTGCCTTAGTTTCAAGAACTCCTCTTTCAGTCGTAGCTAAACCTCAATTGGAATGTACTAATCGTAGAAAACTCGGAGGAATTCAGCCCAAGTGGTCAGCTCTCCATGGGTAGTTGCGTGTGCGTTCCACTATATCGTGATGTTTCCCTTCAACATGTAGTCAAAGACTCTAGCCCGTAAGCTGTCGTGAATCCTCAGCAGTGAATGAAGCCTCTCATATGCAAGAACACATCTTCCGGCTGCCTTGGGGTCTCTATGTGGCGACCTTGCCGCCCCGGGGTGACGTGTCTCCATGTACTCCTTGCCAACTAGGCCCAACTACACGTGTCCACCACCTGCCCGTTCACCTCTTGTCTCAAAGTTCGTGTCAAAGTGTGTTTTATCAAATTAGTTAGTAGATTATCAATATTTGCTTAACTTATTCTCTTTAAGTAGTTAAAAGTTTATTCTAATGTCTAACAATACTAGTGGGCTGTATTTTACAAGTTAATATATATATATATATATATATATATATATTAACAGAAACTTTAATCGATACATTTGGTAAGTAATTTAGTATGATAAACATTATTAATAAGAGCAAATCCTACTATGGAAAACTCAGAAAATACTCGATATATAAGCGACAGTACCATAAACGGCGTATATATACATGTACCGTGTCATCTCAAGTCCCCAAATACCTAAAATAATACAAAATATCAAGATAAACACGTACTAGTAGGTCTTCGACGGTGGGCAAATCAAATGTAGTCACCTAGGTTCCCCTTGCCCATACTGGTACTAGGATCTACATTAAATCATCCCAACAAGACAGATGACGAATAAAGTAAATGGCTCGTCGCATAATAAATATGCAAGAAATACTAAGGAACCCCTTTGAGCATTCGCATAATAAAGTAAATGAAATGCAAGAAATACTGTCAAGTAAATATGCAGAATATAAATAGGCAACTGTAAATGGCTCGTCGCATGAATAGATAATAGATTAGCTAACAAATGTGTGTACTCACTCCAGATGGATCGCGCCCAACTAGCCCGACACTTGGTCCCTCACGGCGTTGGCTAAATATGTTGAGTCACTGACACATACACCAAGGGCTAGCTTAAGTTACCATTCACTAAGGGTCGGGTCACACGTGCTGCAGTCCAGTGCATCATGAACACACAACCAGGAAAATCTGAGGGAGTAACCTCAACCCATGTCCAAGTAACGAAATAGAGTTGTAAAAACATCAAGAAAAAGATGGAAATGAAATAGAAATCAAATCAAATACTCAGATTTCTCAGTTGGGTTTTATAAACCTCAAACCGCTCTCTGACATCCTCCAACTTCTGTATCTGACCAGACAAGCTCCCGACACCGAACTAAGGTCCCCCAAGTCCCTGAAGTCTAAGTTTTATAGCTTTAGGTTATTTCCTAGTGTTTAGACATGTATTAAGTGGAAAATTACCAAAACAGCCTTTTAAAACCATATTTAATCAGTCATTAGCACGCTAAAGGGTATACATAGTGTGCTAGGTAATGGTAGCGCGCTAGGGGTCTATGTAGCGTGCTACTGTTCTTAAGGACGAAGAAAAGCTGTAAATTCAGAATGATTAGCGCGCTAACTGTTTCAGGTAACGTGATATCTGTCCTTTAGGACAAAATTCTCCAGTCGAGAATTTTGTCTTTCTCTTCTCCATTGGCTACCTCACTTAATCTAACATGTTCTTCGTATATATCTAATTTCAAAACAACCATCAAAACATTCTAGAACCTCAAAATTAGCCCAAATTCTCTAAATTCATGCATTTATCCAACTTTTCAATTTCATCAAAATCATCCAATCTAGTTAAACCAGTGATAAATTCCCTATGCATATGATATAACAACATGTAATTTATTGCATTTCGACAAAAAATCAGAGGTCTAATTATCAAATCCAAATTTCACTAAAACATGTTAAAAATGTATTCATCGAAGAGTGTAGAAGAAGAAGATGGTGATTACCTTGCTTTGAGCTCTTGGATTGGCCTCTAGTATGCTAAATTTCTAGTTTGAATTCCATTTTTCATCTGGTTTTTTGGTTTTTGCATGAATTTTCATCGTTAGTGGAGACGAAAACCCCATTCGCTGTTATATATAGTTTTTATCTTGATCAAGAGTGCGTACGTATCTCGAGGATTATCTTGTAGTTCATAGGCATGCAGTCCCGTACCACCTGGTGACTCCAGTGGTAACTCCAATAGCACAATCCCTTATGGAAATTTTGTTATACTTATCTCGCCTTGATATATACATGGTATCTATTATCGGGTTTTTCACTACTTAGGATTGTTAAATATTGCATAAGTTACTCATTAAAAGACTTTGGCAGTAAAATTATAATATAACCTGATAAATTGAGTAACTGGCTAACTAAATTATTAATACGTATGTAAAGGATAGTTAGTGTAACTATAGCAACTCGTTAGGTCGCGAGGCGTCAAGGATAAGCGGGCCATGACGTGGGAATGCTAGTTGACATGGGATGCGACGTGGCGGGTAACAAGGCGGTCTAGAATTTGGGGCGGTCACAGCTATCAACTAGATAAGCATCACCTATTGAACGACTCATTGTAAACCAATTATCTTGATCTCCTAAAGATACATATAACGTATCTCGAGGTAGATCGAATGGTTTTATATAACACCATACACTCTTGATTTTCATTTATATTGGACAACACGCATATCGAGGCATGGACCAATCCTCTCACCAACGACATGTTCAACCATTTCTCTTCCTCGACACTCACTCTACGCGTATCTCAAGGCGCATCCAATGTATATTTTTATTTAATTCAAACTATAGGATCCATTTATAGATATATATATATATATGTATGTATATCAACTATATTATATATAAATGCATATCGGAGCCATAAAGTCACCACGCACGTCAATGGCCAACCTCGGGCGTGCACTCTGTTGTACACCCCACGCGTGTCACCCTCATCCCCACGTGTCACTAGGTGTCTGTGACGGCCCCAAATTCTAGGCCGCTTTGCTACCCGTCACATCGTTTTCCTCGTTACCAAGTCTTGCCACTTTATGGCTACTTATCATTGACGTTTCGCGACCTACCTAGCTACTTATATTTTTCCATTTATTAGCTAATTAATTTTCATATAATTGTTAATGATTTCATTAGCCAGTTAATCAGTTTATCAAGTTATAATGAAGTTTTACAGCAAAAGTCTTAATTTAAGTAATTTATACAATATTCTACAATCCTAAGTAGTGGAAAACTCGGCAAAAGATACCATGTATATATCAAGGCGAGTTAAGTATAACAAAAGTTCTATATATATATATATATATATATATATATATATATATATATATATATATATATAATTAGTGTTCTATGGTCCCCAAAACCCAACAAAAATAAAATAAATACATACTGATATCACACACGAGCTGGCTCCACAATCTCATATGTAGTTGCCCGGTACTTTCTTGCCTTTGCCCTTGCTCGTCGAAGGATCTACACTCAGTCACCTAACAAATACAATGATGAGTCCAGTGAGTAAGATCCCAAAAGAAGTACACATAATATTCATGAAATAAAATTGGTAATCTACGAGACATGCAAATATAACACCTGACAACAGTATGTCATATTCCCATGAATGTAGGCAACACACGACAAGCAAAAGCAGTAGCGTGAAATAAATAAACAACATATACCAATTAAACCAGTTTAGAAATAAAACATTAATCAATAAACATCAGTATAATTACGAGAAAACCCTGACCTAAACCAGCCAGTAATCGATAAATCGAATAGGAACCACGTATATACTTATAGGCTTATTGTGATTAAACCCCAACTTCAGTAAACGACATGGTCCCTTTTCGACGTTGTTACACATCAGGACCACCCTAACCCCTCCTAACAGTCGTAGATATATTCTACTGCCATCAACACGAGCAATATTACAAGTAACTCATGCATGCGATTTAGCCACAACCAGTATATACGCACGTCAAAATAAGAGTGAAAGCCCCATATGTGCCCACCAGCGGTCATACATGAAAAACGAAATCGATAAATCAAATCATGAATTCTGTTAGGCATTCCAATGGATTTACGAACCTCAATCCGCTCTTTGACTTCCCCGGACTCACGTATTCAACCCGACTAGCTCCCTGATACTCGAGCTACGGTCCTTTCAATCCATAAAGCCCAATTGTACATGTTTAGTATGTTTATAGATGTTTAAGATATGTATTAAGTCAAAATCGCGAATCAACCCTTAAATTCATTTTTCCGTATATCGTTAGCGCATTATGGGCTTGGTGTAGCGCGTTATGTAATGGTCGCCCGCTAGGTAATTGATGTAGTGCGCTACTATTCTTCAGGACGAAGAACTGTTGGAAACTCAGAACGATTACTGCTCTAACCATTCCAGGTAGCGCGCTACCTAGCCTCTGTGGCATAATTCTCAAGTTGAGAATTCAGTTTTTCCCTTCAAATTTACCTACCTAAACCTATCTAACACACACTTCACAGAAACTTAATCAGAATAAGACCTAAAACAACATCTAACACAACCTCAGAACAACAATTTTATCAAAAAATCCATAAAAAGAGGTTCAAATGAAAGTGTATGACATGGAGAAGAAGATTACCTTAGTTTTGATCTCCAAACTAACCTCCAAAGTGTTGAATTTCAACTCCTAAATCACCTATCTTTCTATCTGAATTCCAGAATGAAATTTGATCTCATTTGTATGTATTGATCAAACCATCATTATATATTAAGGTGTGATTAATTTCTAGCCCTTAATCTGAATGTGTTTACGTATCCCGAGGTTTGTCTAATGGACCACCTCTAACCACTTAGCCCACTCACTCTCGCTCACTCAGTCCATGTGGCACCAATTTGCTATTTAGATGACTCTTAGATGTATCAATACATATCTCTAGGAAAATCTTATAGTTTCCAATTAATGAACTAAACTATAAGCCTTAATTTATTTTAATTTAATTTCACTTACCCCACTCACTCTCACTCACTCAGTCAAGTTTCCTAGCGTACTCGTAGTTCGCCTATCCAACACCCACGTTGACACGCCTTTCGAGGTGAACACCCGTCACACGAACTCACCGATAGTAATATACAAACATGCAGTGCAATAATAATTCTTAAACACCACATATACGCAACCACCATCCATAAATAACATATTTCCTCGATTCTTGTGTTTGAGTCAACCGAGTTGTCCACGTAACGCCCGAATTATGAACTTTAATATCTGAGATTAACGTTAATCCTAATTTACTTAATTTGGGTCGTTACAACGCCCACCTAATTATTAATTATTTTATTTAATTTCGTGATTATCTCTTTAATTTATGTCTAACTTAAATTTCAAAAAATACCAAAAATTACAAAAAATCGGAAAAAAAAGTTTCGACACGCTCCGGAATTTACGGACACCACGTATACACTCCTTTTGACTCTATATCGCGTCAAAATAATATATAATATATCAAATAGGCACATCCCGAGTAATAGAAGAATCATACAGGGGAAGGGGCTTTCTTAAGGATTCGATATCGCCCGGGAAATGAGATGTGATCTTTCCTCAATCGCGATATCCGATCCGGAACGCGTGGGTTCCACCTCGGATACTTAAATTACCAAATTAAACCTGAGAATACTCAATTAGCTGCTTAATTAAGTTTATAAACTTCTCAGATGTCACACATTTGTATTTTACATGTCATGACTTATTGTTTCTTCTCATTTTATGAGTTTGCTATCATGACATTGGTTTTTGATTAAATGGTTTCATTGACTCTAAATCTGGTGCTATGTCATTCTTGATTATTGAGATATCTAATCAAATGAAATAGCATTATATTAGTTAGGTGTTTGATGGTATTGTAAATCTAGTTTCCTTTGTGCATTAGATATGCAATTACATTATTGAATTCCTAAACTATGTCATTTCTTGGGTTATGAAAGTAGTTCTTGTATCTAGCTAGGACCATGATATGATAGATATGTGCGCAACACACAAGGTTACTAGACTTTTAAGGTTGTCAGAACCTCACCACTAACTTATGTAGCACACAAGGCATGAGACTCGGGTATACATCACATGTGAGGGGCATTTGTGAGTATTTATATATGAGATGGGTATTTGTGAGGATGTGAAGATTCATGATATTGTTTACGCCCTAAATAGTGGAATAAAGTTAATATGATGTAAGTCCCTAGATCATTACTGTTCAACCGTGTGTCAATTTCATATTTTTAGTTGATATATCTTATAACATGATTTCGTTTTCAGCATAGTTGTTATCACTATGCTTTTCAATACTTGTTGTATGTTTGGAAATATGTATAAATGTCTCCCAGTGTCACTTTCTACTTTCCTGTACTCACCATCTTTTTTATGACGGTAGGTGCAGATCCATCGAGTAGTAGACCCGTAAGGAGAATATCGATGACTACCTCTAAGCCAGTTTAGAGCTGCTACCTTTGTTGTAGGTTTTTGGTTTTGTTGTATTACTTATATATGTATATACATCTTTTATACACTTTTGGGGATGTAAAATTATGGGTTGTGAGATAGTTACCCGACCTGACACGTGTTGATATATAGTTATTGCCGTTTTATTATATATATGCATTTGATCTTTGTTACCTGATTTTCCACATACTTAGGTTTTATATGAATGTTTTTCGCTAATTTGTTAAGACTTCAGCTGAATAATCTTTAAATTGTATAAAATTTTAATTTACTCTGAAACACTATTAAGTATGAGAATAGTGTAAGTATGAGAATAGTGTAAGGTTTATTAGAAAAGTAACTAATGTGGTGAGTGTCCAGAAAGGCTGACTAATACGATGTTAAGTCCTACGTGGTGAAGGATAGGGCTTAATGACGGGATTAGGCTGGGCGGTGCCCTAATTTAAAAAGGGGTTGTCGCAATGAGGGTGACACAATTAGAAATTGGAATGACGATGATGGATAACCTCCGACTGTCACAAGTTAAGGATCCACGAAAGATTTTCAATAGTATCTTCAATTGAATGCATAATTACGTGATCGAGAAATGCATCATCATCTTCAAGCAAACTTGATGGAGCATATCAGGAACCGCTTTGGAACGATCAAATAAGATAATTAGTATTATATTTTAGTTAGTTTATATTCTTATATTGTATAGTCGCCTTATATTGTAATGTTATGCAAAAAGTATTATCACAATGTCGTTGATGTGTTACTTTTATGAATTAATTATCATTTAAACCTATTAGTAAGATATATTTTTAAATGCATGAGATATTTTGATTTTTTAGTTGTCTTACTTTGTATTGCATTTGAATTTCTTAATTTTTTTTAAAAATATATTTGTATTTTTGTGAAATATATATTTGTGTTTTTAAATGCATTTGTATTTTATAAAATTATAAAAAATAAATTAAGTAGAGTGGATTTATATTTTTGAGATAATTATGGAAAGTGTGATGTGACTTATGGAATAAATGGTTGTGAAAGGTGAGAAGAGAAGTTAATGATTTAGTGATGTGACACTCTATTATACACCAAGAAGTGTGTAACCGTTGCTCATGTCCTTAGTCGAGTATTATATCATCATTCTATTACAGTCTCCTCTACTACACTTAACTTCCACAAATGATTAAACCCTTCACTACACACTTTATGGGACCCGTAATCATATCATACTATTTAAAGTAACGAAATTGATTCACAAAAAACAAAAAAGGTAAGTTTACAAAAAAAAAAGGAATTTAAGCAATTAAGAAAAAGAAATATTGACTTTTCGCAGGCCCCATGCGCATTAATGTGCATGGTGGCCGTCAGATTGCTTGTTTAATGGCATCGATTGCTGTTATTGAACGAGCAAACTATTGCACACCCATTTACAGGAGCTCCAATCGTGTTTTATGTTTGGAAAGTTAATTTCAATTTTTGTTTTATGTTTGTTTTTGGGCAATGCCTATTTATAAGTTTTAGTTAAATTAATAAGTTTGTCAGATGCAGGTAGGGCTGACAAAATGTGCCCGTTCCCATTTGTCCAATTTTGTCCGGATCCGTTTTAAACGGGTTCGAGCAATATTTTTGTGAAAAACATACAGGTCTGGACAATTTTTTAAGTCCGTTTAAAAATACGGGACCAGGACTGGACAAAAATCTCAAAAAAACAGGTACCTGTTTAGTGATTAATTTGAAGGGCATATAGGTAATTTCACACTCCATAACCTAAGTCTCACATTCTCGCAGTCTCACGGTCTCATCTCACCAAACCAAACACTCAAACAGGCAAACACAGTGAACACTCAAACATGCAAACACCATCTGGATCTGCCTCTCCCTCCAGCTCTCCCCATCTCGCGCTCGTCAGTCACCACCATCTGGATCTGCCTTTCCCTCCAGCTCTCGCCGTCTCGCGCTCACCAGTCGCCACCGCAGCACCGCTTGTGCGGCCTCACCGCCTCACCCGTGTCGTCGGCCCATTACCATCTCCCTCCAGCTCTCCCGCTCGCCAGTCGCCACCGCGCTGCCTCACCAACTGTGCGGCCTCACCGCCTCACTGGCTCACAGGCTCACCGCCTCACCGGCTCACCGGCTCACCGCCTCACCCGTCAGTGCGGTCAGCGCGTCGCCCTCTCCAGCTCTCACGCTCGCCTCTGCCGTCAACCTCTCCAGTCCACCACAACTCTGCCTCTCCTCTCAGCCTCGTCGGGCGTCGGCGACTGTCTCGAGCTCCACTCTCCGCAGCAGCACAACGCACGGCCAATCGGGCATCGCCGGCAACTGCCGTCACCCCTCGCCAGTCCGCCACAGCTCTGCCCACTCATCTCTCTGCTCTCAATGTAAATTTTTTCTACTCTTTCTCCATTCACATCCAATCCATGTTTCTTATTTATATTGGAAATTAAAAAATTGTGATGTTATGTATTTATTTTTTGGTAATTAGTGACTTGTAGACTTGTAGTTAAGGGTTTTTTTAAAAAATAATTGATAAATAAAATATTTAATCATATTTAAAAATAAGAATCAAACAAAACGGGAGACGTATGTTTTACAAACATACGGGACTGGACAAAAAAAGTGCCCGTTTTAAAAAAAGGCCTGGGTCCGGACACCAAATTTAATCATTATAGAAATGGGTGTCCGATCCCATTTATGTCCGGTCCCATATTTTTGCCAGCCCTAGATGCAGGTATCTATATATAAAGACCCTGGGATTAGTTTGTAATACACTAACTCTGAGTCATTGAATAAAGTTCAGTGAGTTAATGTGTTTGTGAGATTGATTTTTTCCGTCATGCGTAGTTTTTTCTCAACATACATAATATTTTTTAACTTTCCTTTTCCTCATTAAATTTGTTTTTATCTCCGTTTTCCTGCGCGCGTAGATGTGTACTAGTTATTTAATTATAAAGTAACGAAATACAACCTATTTAATAAAGTAGCTTATTCAAGGCCACTCCAAAAGATTTAATATAAGGAAGTTTCAATCCAAGACTGTTTGAGTATATGCTCACCTTAGTCCATATCATTTATGTCATCATCCTTAAGGTTTTTCTAATTGGTCCCATCTATAATGATTTCAAATTTGTCTTTGTTAAAAGAAATAGGTCCGACTTAGCTCGGCCCTCTTTTTTTTTTCTTCCTCACCAAGAAAACTCATATCTAGGGTTTACTTGAGGGGGTTTTCAGCGTTGCTCCGACGACACCGATTCGGTCGGCAACCCCCTTCTCCCAACCTCTTTTGTGTCACTAGTTTTCTCTTCTTCTATTTTCTCCTCCTATCACCCTTCTTCTTATTCTTCTATATTCCCTTATTTTGGTTTTGCACCAAATAGATGGGTTTTGAGTAGATGATGATATTTTGCACAACGCAGAGAAGAGACAATTTTGAGAGAAGAATGGTTTTGTGAGCAATGCCCATTTGTCATGTCGATGCCCCTGCGAGGTCACGTCCATCAACGAAGACATCAAATGTTAGAGGCGGTCCAGCGGATCAACCATTGCTCATCATGGCGCGGTCAGATTTGGTGTTGCTTGCTTCCCTTTCGGCTCTGTTGTCTGCTCTTTTCTTTCTTATTTGGATTTGAAGGGGTTGCTACATAAGAGAGACATGGGTTGATTTGAAGAAAAGGGATGTCAAAATCAAGGCTGATGTGTTCTTTGATTTTCTAGCCTTTTTTTGGGTGTTCCCTCTTATGGTTACCTCGATCTGTGAGCACTATGTGATGATTATTGTTGTTGTTGTTGTTGTTGTTGTTGTTGTTTGTCGTTTTTATTGTTTTTTTAAGATTATCCCTTGTAGAACATGTTTTCCTTTTATTAAGGCAATTTGTACGATAGAAATCGACGTTTCTTCCCCATCCATCGTACAAGAGTGGCATTTGATGGTGGTTTGAGATGAGGCTTTGTTTGCCTTTATTTCTCATGGGGACCGATCTATATTGATATATCTACATTTCTCAAGAAGATCGATCTACATTGTTGTATCTAAGTTGTAATGATTCTTACAATTACTTGCAATGAAATTCATTGTGCCTTGACAAAAAAAAATATGTCTTTGTTTGGCTCATTGTCTCTCTTTAATCCCTGCTTTTTTTTAAAGCTTTTCTTCAAGACCTACCTAGGGGTGGCAAAAAAACGGGTATGGACGGCTACGGGACCGGACACCCCTTTTAATAACGACTAAAAATAGTGTCCGGACCCGTACTCGTTTTTGAAACGGACACTTTTTTTTGTTCGGACCCGTTTTTTAATAAAATAAAATAAATATTTACACTTAATTATTAACAAAAATACATAATTTTTATGTCGTCATGCATTCCATTACTACAAAAAAGAAGAGTTATAAATTCAAAATTCAAGTCTTACAAGTTTCCATATAAAAATAACATCATCATTAATAAAATTATAATTCAAACATTATGAAAGTTTCAAAACACTAATATAAATAAATAAATATTATTTAAATTAATCACAGAACGAGTACCTATTTTAGACCCGAACCCGGACCTTAGTCCTACCGCCATAATTTACGTTTGAAAAAGGAAAAAGTTTAGCGGCTCACCTAACCAACCCCGTGTGGCCACCGTGGGCGCGGTCACGCCAGCGCTTTTTGTGACCTAACGCGGACCAACCTCCACTGCGTGGCTGCGCCGTAACGGGCGAGAAAAGAAATGGTAAGCCCAACAAGGCACAACTGTTGGGCTAGGCGCAACACGGACCACGTAGGCTTACACGCATATAATAGGATGAGAGCCACGTGGCAGTAGTTTTTAATGTATTGGCCCTATTGGGTTGGGTTTAGCTGGAGTGCCAGTCCAAGCCACAATTAAAAGGGGATTTACTATAGATTTTCTTCTCTTTGTTTTTTTTCCTAAACCGGTAGTGCTTACTTTCGCAGAACAGTTAGACAATTAAAAGTCATGCTTAAAACATGAAACTATTTTTGACCATCGCACCGCCTCAAATTCATCTTTTTAGTAAAATCCTCATCCGCATAGCTTAAAGTACCATGATAAAATTAAAATTAATTGATTTAAAATCTCCATCGAAATTAACAACGCAAATGAGTAGTTGAATCCATAATCATGAAGTTGTAAAATATTTCTACATACATCAGTAATTAAAATTTGTTGATTATTACTAAATAAATAATTTTCAAGCAGCGTCATGCAATTACAACATGAGAAACAGAAATGTTGAATGAATTATTTTCTTTTGTTACGGAATTATTTATTTGTTTAATTATTTATTCATTCGTTCGATTAGAAATAATGATTGTTGTTGATCAAAATATAGCCGTTAGGATACTATTTATTTATTTTTTTATTTTTTTAACTCATTTGTATTTTAATAGTGATTTTGTATTCGAAGGCATATAATATTTATTTTAATAGTGCACATGTGGGTGGGACCATCAATTGCACTAAATCGATCACAATAAAAAAGTTTGATTCATGTAGTCGACCTCAATTAATTTGCAATTGAGGCTATACTGTTGTAGTACATGATGCGTGAGAACTTATAATATTCTAATTTGCTAAAGTTTAAACAAATTAATTACTACAATTTGAGATTTCTTTATTTGTTCAAGGAAAAGAGGATCCTGTAGCGTACATTGAATTAAAGCGAAAAGTTTTCCACTTTTTTTTTTTTCATTGCTTGCCCCACCAGCCCAATTATTTTCCACAATAACCTTGTCCTTATTATATGTAACGCTCCATCCTAATCAACAAATCTAATCCCCATTGCCATCAGATTTTCATTGTGTCACCATTCATGCTTTCACGCTCATACTAACATGCAAAATACTTCAATGACCCACAAAACAGTACACCCCACATCCATAATGCTTTAGCCTTTTAATTTGCCATAGATTTTTTCCCTTTTTGGTATAAAGATATATAAGTTGCCGGATATGTTATCCTTCAAAATATACCCAAAATACAAAAATATATTATTATTATTATTATTATTATTATTATTATTATTATTATTATTATTATTATTATTATTATTATTATTATTATTATTGATTTAACATTTTGAGGATGTTCACTTGTTCCTCGGCATAGAATTTGAAATAGACTTCTTTAGAAAACTAATCAGAATCTCACACTTCGCGCACAGGCAAGACTGAACATCAATAAGAAAAACTTATAAATCGACTTCTTATTCGTAAACTATCAAATTGCTTCGGTCACCTCCAAAACACTCTCGAAAACTATAAAGCAATTAATAACTAGTATATAAATTACACAACTATAACAAAGGCAAGTACAATACCTATATAACACGCATGTGGAGCACTTAGTATAAACTCGGCTCAATAATAAACATCTAAAATATAATTTATCTTTGAAGTCAAAAGAAAAACTATTTTTTCATTGAAACTCTTATTACCCTTTAATTTTACTACTCCATCTTCATCTTCACGTCTAATACCCGTAAATTTACATTGCATACATTTAGTATGACTCAAACTCAATTTAATAACTGATTTATTTTACTTATCGAGCTAATAATTTGACAATCTCATTAATATTGAATTACTCTAAATAGTGGAGGGTTGCAATTAGACTTTTAATAGACTTTTAGAGACTTTTACAAGTGGATGACTTTTAGAGGCTTTTATAAGTGGATGACTTTTATAGACTTTTAGAGACTTGTAGATTTTTGTAGACTTTTTAAAACTTTGATAGACTTTGATAGACTTTATTTTTAATGACTTTTAGTAACTTTGATGGACTTTTGTAAGGACTTTGATAGACTTTGGTAAACTTTTATTTGGATGACTTTTGATAAACATCCATAAATCTCGAAATCGAACAGGGGTATGTGCCCCACTTTTTACCATCTTCAACCTTTGCTTCATTCTTTCTTCATCTCTCCTTACTGTCTTGCTGAATCTCTCTCTCTCAATCTCTTCTCTCGTTCTCTCTCAATTTCGCCCCTATGATGGATAAAGAAGAAAAGAAGAAGACGGGACTGTTAATTTTGATTTTAGAGACTGTGTATGTGTGATTGAGGGAGACGGAGGAAGGAAAGAAGTAATCAAGAAAGAAAAAAAATTAGAAGAGACCGAGACAGTCGAACCAGAGAGAGAGGAAGAAGATGACTTGACTAGGGGGGAGGTTGGCTTTGGTTATATTCGGCTATGGGAGAGGGAAGAGTTTAAGCTCAACCCTAGCCAAAAAACAAAAAAATGGGTCGATTGACTTTGATGGACTTCTTGCACATTTTTTAAAGCTTCGGTTACTTTTTAATTGAAAAAATAAACTACTAAGGTTATTAAAAATATTTATCGTAAAAATAACAAATAAGGTACGAAAGAAAGAACATAGATCTAATGCATATTATTATTATTTACTACATCAACATCACTCCACATTTCAGTAGCTATAAAATTCCTCCATTGGTTGGCATTCTCCCTTGCTGTTCTTGAGTTTCAGAAAGTATTTCAAAATCATCATATTCTTCACTATCTGAGGATAATGCATCTTCAGTATCTAATTCAATTGGAAATTTATCGGAATGACACTCCTTGCGAAGATAGTTATGTAATCCCGCACAAGCCAACACTAGCTTTGCTTGAATTTTAAATGGAAATGGAGGATCTGTTTTAAAAATTGTGAACCGTGATTTGAATATGCCAAACAACCTTTCAACCACATTCCTCAAATATGCATGTCGAAGATTGAATAATTCATTAGCATTTTCAGGATGTCGCCTTTGCCCGATAAAATAGGAAAGATGATAACGAACACCTCGAAAATGAGCTAAAAACTGACGCCGATTCGGAAAACCACACTCCACCAAAAACTATTTACCTAAAAACATACTAAAAATAAATAAATTAAATACAAGAATATAAAAACAAGTAATTTGACATTAATTAGATCATACCTTGTGGTACATTAAGTCAATTTCTCCTAGATAAAGCATAAGTCAATATTCTCGAGTCATGCGCCGATCCTTCCCATCCGCTAAGAACATATATGAACTCCAAATCAAAATTACATGCGGCCAAGACATTTTGGGAAGTGAAGCCATGACGATTGCGATAGTTGCTACTATCATTTCCAACAATCATTGCAGGAATATGGGTACCATCGATAGCTCCAATACAATCCTAAAAATAAAGAGCAAGAAAAATTAATGACCACATCATCATCATCATCATCATCATCATCATCATCAACAAGAACAAAAATTAATTCTATTATAACAACTCTAGCAATAATTAGAACTTACTTTGAAGTACGGATAAAATCTTGTACTATCTCTTATGATTTGTGCGGTAGAGGATTTAGGCTTCGCCATCATATCTACTGCAATTACGTTCAGAGCCCTTAAAATTTTGTTGAAACTTTGGCTGGTGCTAAAATGTGATCTATTGAAGGTTTTTCGAATAACATAATATCGAGAATTTTGACCCACATTGAGTAAAAACGTAGCCAACATTTCTTCAATAGTTACAAATTGTGTATCATGTACCAGAGCTTTTTCTCTAATAATTTTGCATAACTTTCGAAACACGTCAGGATACATCCTATAAATTTGTCGAAAGTGTTCTGTATCCTCGTTCAATATTGTTTTTATGTATTCAGACCCATTTCTAGTTACAGAGCGCCTGGTTAAGGGTCGTGTAACGGGCTCACAATACATAGAAAGTACAACTTCATGCAATGTTTGTAGAATTGCTTGCATAGAAACCAACAAACATTCAAGTATTTATGTTAGTTCTTCCACCTTGTTCTCTTCCATTTCCACTTCCTCTGATTCATCATATCTTTGCATGTTTAAATGAGACATCATGTAAATAATATCACCTAAAATCAAAAAAGAAAAATTAAACGTGCCGAAAAATATAAAATTCAACATGTGGAAGTTTAAATCATGGTTGACAAGGACAATATTGAATAATACTAAAAAAATATTATTAACTTCAAACAAAGTATTATTCATCAATCCAACATTCTAGCGGAGTCTGGAAAAAAAAAACAATCTCTAACTAATAAAATACGAATGTAGTCATTAATAAAATAATATAATAAATTTTAAGTGCATTCAAAAAAAAACTTTAAAATAAATAACTACTTATTCTGTCAACCGAAACGCTATCCACTTAGAACGTTTATCAAAAGACATTTTCATGAAATCAATCTTTTTGGCTCTTGTGTTCAACAACTCGAGGACCTTGAAACGAGTACTATCAATCAAATCTGGGATTTCTTTAATAAGCTTCCAACATCCTTGGTCTCTAGCCATAAATCTATCAACCTTATCAACAAAACTAGAAATTGTTTCGGTCAGTTTATTCAAAGAATCCATTTGAAAATTATTATTTCTGCTTGAGTCTAAATTTGCTTCTTTCTCAGCTATGTTCTTCTTTTTGGTTACTGAATGAACCTCCAAATTCATTGGCTCAATTGTTGGAGGCGCATTAAAGCTTCCAACTGTACTGTTGGAGGTTGATTTAGGCTTTTCTGTTGATGCTCGTTTCTTTGTACAAAAGCCTCCGCATCATAGTCGTAAGTAAGATCTTCCAATACATCACCACTAGTTTCCTCTGCTTCAAATGTCCTAGCATCAGTATCATCCCCAAGTCCAATCGAGTATCTCCCCAAGGCAGTTGCATTTTCGACAATTATCCTTAAGTCATCATAATCAGTAAACGTGTCCGTCTGATAATGTCTTTGATTAGGATGAGACTGGTCAAAAACAAAAAAGAGTTAATACATACTTCGGTACAATATCTTAATGGAATAATTAAAAATCTCACCTTGAAGTATTCCTCCCATACGTCATTGCTTGCCGTGAATTTTTTGGTAACGGGATCCCATCCAAATCCAGAGTTGCAACGCATAAGCTCAACATAGCCTTGATAACGGTCTTTGAACCATTTCCATCGACTTTTGTAATTTAAGAAATTTCTTTCACATCCAAGTGTTGCATTAAGAACAGGAAGCATTTTTTTTTCAATGGTTGCTTTAGTAAAAGCACCATTACTATCGCGTCATCCACGATTTGCAGCATCAACCAACAATTTAAGCAACTCATTGCTCTCTTCCGCGGTCCATGTAATATATTTTACCACACCTTTTCCTTTTTTTTTTGGTTTTCAATAGTTACTTGTGAGTCTCCCATCACACTATAATGATATATATAAAAATTTTCATAACCTAATAAACCTTGTTAGGGGGTAAAGCTTAAGTAAAATTAGTAAAACCTATTCGGAAGTTCTAATAAGTATTGCAACTTCATCGAATTTGCTAGTGCATATCAAGAGTTTCAACCAAAAGCTTAAAGTCTTCAATCTAATTAGCCTAAAGATTATGACATGGAACTAGACTACAACTATCATTGACTTTTGATTAATTGCTCGGATTATTTAGAGAAAATATCTTTCTTTTAGATATAATTAACAAAAGCCCAACATCATTCAACTTTACACACTGAGAGAAATTTTACCGAACATCTTATTAATCGATGGAAAGAAGGCTACATGGACGAGAACAGATTGTCCAGCCAAGGCACAATGGGGTTGACCAAGGATTCTCTACTGAAAACTTGAGATAAATCTTAATAGCTTCAGAAGATCAAAAACATATCATGCACAAAAAAAGACAACAACAAAGCCTCAATCTGAAACAAGTAAAGGTCGGCTACATGGATTAAACTCTTCCAATGCACTCGATCTAATCCAAACATGTCATGCACAAAATAGATAAGGGCGAATTCAATTCGACTAATCTAACAAAAAGTGGTTGGGCCTTAATTCACAAGTCACAACTTAGAATTATGGCTTGAATTTCAAATAACAAATGCCAAACGCGTCATACAAATTGAAAAAAAAATGACTAGTAAAAACAGGACTCTGGTGAAGTCTTCTATATTTTTCAGTGAAGTTTCCTTCAATGTCAATTTCATCCCCTACTATTGATCAAAGCACGCCATTGCCTCTCTTTTCTTCCAAACCCAACAATTCCATCACCACATACAACAACCCGACATTAATGGATCACCGCCTCTTCTCTCTCTTTGCAACAACTACACTTCTCTTAAAAAGAACAATTTCTTCCAACAATACTAGCAACGCTCTTATTAGCTATACACCCTCAAAAACACACTACATTATTAGCAAACACATCTGATGCTCAAACTTTTCGCATTGCAATCAATTTGATCCTTTCCCCAACTTTACAACCAGTAAGAACATTGCATGAACATCGATCCCCAAAATCATCAAAAGCCCAAGTAATCTCTCCAATCGAGAATTCCCAAAAAATACCCATTAAAGATACAAACATCATTCAATCTCTATTGACTCAATTGCATCTCAAAAACTCAAAAATACCCATATAAGAATCAAATCAAAAGCGGGTTCTTCAATCCATAAAAGCTGAATCTTTAACAATCTGGGCTCACCTGAAATTGATCAAACAAGGCCCAAAACTCAGCAAAATAAAAAATTTGCAGGGGTGTAGACAAGTCTTGAAAACTCAGCAAAATAAAAAATTTGCAGGGGCAGCAAACGATGGAGAAGCAAACGATGGAGAAGCGAGAGAGAGAGAGAGAGAGAGAGAGAGAGAGAGAGAGAGAGAGAGAGAGAGAGAGAGACATTGGTCTAGGATGTTACCTCCGATAGCGTCGAAGCAAACGATGGAGAAACGAGGCAGCGTCGAAGCAAACGATGGAGAAGCGAGGCAGCGATGGACAAGCGAGGCAGCGATGGAGAAGCGAGGCAGCGATGGAGAAGCGAGGCAGAGTCGAAGCAAACGATGGAGGAGACCAGCTTGGAGTTCACGGAGCAAATGATGAGACGACTGAGAGCAGACAATGAGAGATCAGACGACCGAGAGCAGACGATGAGAGTTCAGATGACCAAGAGCAGACGATCTCACGATGAGAGATCAGACGACCGAGAGAGAGAGAGAGAGCCAGAGAGAGAGAGGCGGCGAAAAAGAAAGAAGTCCCCAAAAGTTTCTCGTGGAGGCTAAGAGATGGAGAATAATTTCGACATATATAGGGTTAGTTGAAAAGTCTTGAAAAGTCATCCAAAGTCACGAATCTACAAAATCTCTAAAAAAATTGAATACCCCTTACAATTAGAGAGTTTACAAAAGTTTTAATTGAATACCCCAAAACTTTTAGAAACTTTTTAAAAGTCTATAAAAGTTCACATTGAATACACCTTACTTTTAGAGACTCTCTAAAAGTTTTAATTGAATACCCCTAAAATTTTTTAGTCAATAAAAGTAACCAAAAGTCTATTAAAATCTCAATTGAATACACCCCATGTAGAATGAGAAATCGATACCATTAATATGTTTGATAGTTACCCATGTGTTACAATCATAATGCAACACAATTAATGACATATAAGCTACAATTACAATCTTGATATGTGCAATAAATTAAATATCAAATCGCAACCCAACGTAATTGTATTACAATCCTAATGCAACACAAATATATATATATATATATATATATATATTATGTTTTTTTTCAAAGACAAATATATCTTATGTTAATAATACAACAACTGATGTGGCGAAAGTGCAAAAAAAAAGAAAAAGAAAAAGAAAAGAAGCTACAATAGCAATATGAAAAAAAGTATTGATTGTCAGTTTTCTCTTACCAAAAAAAATTGACAAAATTGCTATAATGCTTACGAAAAAATATATTTATATTTGCTAAAAAATAGCTGCTTTTGCTATTATATTTTTCATTAAATAAAAAGTTACATTCGAGAAAACTATAATATAAAAGATATGCATGATTTTTTATGATATTGTTAGTATATATTTTTTTGGGAAATTGATATTTAGCTATATTTTAGCTTAAAGGAAAATGCAAGAATAACACCCAAAATGATACCCCAAGTGACACTCCTATGACGTGGTGTGGAGCTACATCCATAGGAGCTACCGACTGTGCTTCGAGATACACACCACGCGTGTTATGCACTGATAATTATTTTGCGAACACTATTTTTACGTGGGGCCCGCACGCCACGTCACAGGGGTCTCGCTTAAGGTGTCATTTGAATTGTCATTCTAGCGTTTTCCTTTAGGCAAATATATAATCTTGGTACGATTAGAAAAAAAAGGAAACAAATATTGGCCGGGAAAATAGGCAATATTAAAAAAATTGTAAGTGTTGAACTATGGTTGAGTTTGTATTGTATCCAATATTAGTCCCATATGGGAAAGAAACTTTTTGTTTCTTTTCTTATAAGAAATCTTTCACTTGAAAGTCTTAGTTAAGTGAATGTGGGGTTGGAGGCAAAGACCATGGGTATTCCCCATTGATTAATATATATTAAATACTTGATATTTAATATGTCTTTGATTAGGCCTTGGGGCTAATGTTAAAATAACTTAGCCAATTCACAACACAAATTTTTTACTTTTTACATTAAAGTTAGTTATTTTTGAAATTGTTATTAGTGGTGAACAATCACCACTTTTAGTTTTTAAAAAGGTGTGTAATAGAACTCGTTTAGAACAATTGTTATTGTTCAAAAGAGGTGTCTTTTGGTCTATAAATATGGTTTGTCACTTCATTAGAATATATAGAAAAATTTCGAAATCAAGAGAGTTTTTTTCTAGTTTAGTGAGAGAGATTTTTGCTGTTGCAGAAGATAGGATCTTTTGGTTGGTGTGTAATCAAAGATCAATCCAGTTGTATCCTGGAGACGAACCTCTTGAAGCATTCATACACCGAATTAGAGGAAATTTCGTTTAAGGACATTGCAATTTAGTGCAAGCCTCTGGTATTATTTTAATTTAGTTCTTTGTAATTGAATTCAAGCATGATATAACAACAGTTCGATTATATGCATGTTTTGTATTAACATATATGCATGTTTTTTGTATATTGTTCTAACAATCTTAGACGAAATCATTGTGCTTTATTAATTTTATCACTGGTTTACATACAATAGTTGATTGCATATAATTTGTCACTGATTTTAGAAAAAACTAGTCACTGATTTATACGAAATTGTTGTTTGCATACTAGTTTGAAATGGAATCTCTTGTAACTGAGAAATCCACTTCTGCCAATCCCACAGATGACGTGGCATGCTTAGTGACGTGTCTGGCGACGTGGCAGTACCCGGTTTGCCTCAGAGTTTGGGGTCGTCACACGGTGGCATCCCGATACTTGCCTAATAGTTGTTCTTGTAAGCAAACTCACACAAAGGCAGGTAATCCACCCACGATCCACCACACTGTAATATACGCGCCTTGAGCATATCCTCGAGATCCACCAAACTGTAATATACGCGCCTTGAGCATATCCTCGAGAATCTGAATCAATCGCTCTGACTGCCCATCAGTCTAAGGATGGTAGGCAGTACTGAACTGTAAGCGAGTGCCAAACTGCTCCTGCTTACTTTTCCATAATCTTGATGTAAATCTCGGATCCCTATCAGAAACAATGGAGACTGGTACACCATGCAACCTGACAATATCTCTCTAGAAGATAATACTCAATTGTGTAACAGAATGTCTCATGGTGATTGGTATAAAATGTGTCAACTTCGTCAACCTGTCGATAACCACCTAAATCACGTCGTGTCTCCTCGTCTTCTAGGGTAGGCCACTGATGAAGCCCATAGTCACGTGTTCCCACTTCCACTGAGGAATGAGCAGTGGATGTAACGACCCAGTTGGTCTCCTGTGTTCAGCCTTCACCTGTTGGCAAATGTGACAACTCCGGACGTATCTACCTACGTCAACCTTCATCCATGGCCACCAAAATAATCTTCATAGATTGTGATACATCTTGGTCCGACCATGATGAGTTGTATATCGCGACCAATGTGCGCCCTCGAGAATGTTTCCCCTAAGCTCTGATGCCCCTGGTATCCACAATCGACCTTTTTGTCTTAAGCACCCGTTTGACCCCTCAGACCACTAAGTGCACCCCGGATCCTGAGCCAGGCCACTAACGCGCAAATATCGATCATTAGCTCTCTGCAACTCAACAACCTACTTTAGAGACACCGTAGGAACTTACATCAGATAGCAAATCAGTAGTTCATCAATAGCCTTTGTCAAACACAACACCAACGCTGCCTCAAACAACCCGTGCTCATGTCATATGCCGCAGTACTGTATGGTTCTCGATGTCGCTCCTGCTAAGCCCATCAGCTACGACATTTCCCTTACCCTGATGATATTCAATGACGAAGTCGTAGTCCTTCAGTAACTCGAGCCATCGTCCTTGGCACATGTTCAACTCCCTGTGAGTTGATAGGTACCTCAAACTCTGGTGATCAGTGAGCAACATAAACCTCTCACCATACAAGTAGTGCCTTCAAAGGCCTTCAGTACAAACACGGCCGTCGCAAGCTCCAAGTCGTGCACTGCACATTTTACCTCGTGAGGTCTCAACCGTCATGATAAATAGTCCATTGGGTGTCCATCCTGCATTTACATGCCACCAATGTAACGGCCCGAAAATTTGACTTGTGCCACGTGCCAGGTCAAGGTAGTATGTGAGACCCACTCGTCGAATACGTATGTCCAAATCTTGAGTGGAGACACCGAGACTGTTTAATTTAAAATTTAATACTAATTGTTGAGCTGTTTTACGAGTTGATATACGCGAGGAATTTGGTGAGTCGAAACACGAACGGGGACGCGCCTCGAGTCGCGTGTCGACGTGGGAACGAGGTAGCAGCTTAATGTGGCTATGTGGTCACATTAAGAATAAAAAGGAAAAAAAATATACATTGGATGCGCATCGGGATGCACACAACTAAAAGTATTTGAAGAAAATGTTTTTTATCTTTTTCAATTTTTAGAGGAGAGAAAGAAAAGAATATAGATATATTTTATTTTAATTTTTTTTATGAGAAAGTACATCCTCGAGATTCATGTGGAGCGAAACTCGTGGCATATAAATTTCTTTTTCTTCAAATACTTTCAGCTGCGCGCATCTCGAGGCACCATAAATATGCACATCACTACCACCTCATTTCACATTCTCGACACTCACGCCACACGCATCCAATGTACATTTTGTTTTCTTTTATTCCTAATGTGACCACATAGCCACATTAAGCTGCTACTTCGTTCCCACGTCGACACGCGACTCGAGGTGAGTCCCCCGTTCGTATTTCGACTCACCAAATTCCTCGCGTATATCAACTCGTAAAACAGCTAAACAATTAGTATTAAATCTTAAATTAAACATTCTCGGTGTCTCCACTCAAGATTTGGACATACGTATTCGACGAGTGGGTCTCACATACAACCTTGACCTGACACGTAACATAAGTCAAATTTTCGGGCCGTTACAATCTTCCCTACGAATTGGAATTTCTTCATCAAAATTTACGCACTTCGATAGTGTGTTATGACTGAAGACCCAAGGCCATACCCGCCCAGGGCCATACCCGCCCAAGGCCATACCCCCATCTTACTCTGTAGGGCTGGGTTCTCCGCGACAAGCTGGGCTCCTCTGCGATGAGCTGGGCTCCTCCGTGACCTCCAAGTAAAAAAATACACCATCTGCCTCTTTCCATCAATATATGTCAGCCCAACATCCTCGCAACATATATTGGAATACAAATGAACATATTAGTCTCATGATCCATAAAAATGAGCTTTTGGTATTCTTTAGTGGAAGGCTCATTCGTACAGGTTTGGTAAGGGCAGTTGAACCACTTTGTTCTGTTTCAAATGGAATCAGTTAGTGATTGATGTTTCATTTGCCTACTTGATTTCATTTTTGGTTAATTAACAACACATGCCAGTTGTTTACAACATTATGGAAAATAGAAAAAAAAAGAATGGCAACAAAATGTAAAACTAGAATTTAGTTAGTTCAATTGATAAATTGAGATAAATAGCATTGTTGGTTTGGTGAAGCCAATGGAAAATGAAACAATTCATTTTGAGTAAAACGAGATAATTAGGACTTTTAATGTTTTCAATTCGAAACTTTGGTATTACAAATGGTATGGTTTCCAATTGAAACTTAAAATGCCATTTAGGACTCAAACAAACTTGTGAATTGGTTTTCAAGCCATTTAGGGGAATTTTGATCTTATTTAGGACTCAAAAGAGTTCATTAAATTCATTTCAAGTTGTTTAGTTATTACTGAAATTGAGGATTTCCTATAGTATTGAGACTTGAAATGAAAGTTTGAGTCTCTAAATAATGTTAACTTGGTAATATGGAGACAATTGAATAACTTTGAGTCTACTTGAGACTTGAAATCAACGTTTAGGAACTTAGAGAGCTTTTTGTAGTTTTAAAATGCTAGAACACCGATTGGATTTGTGAGAATGGGATTTGAAATGAAGAAGTAAGTTTTGAAATAACTTTGTTATTGTATTTAAAAGGTTTTTAGGATTTGGTTGTGTAGTTTAATATTTTTTAAGAACTTGAGAAATTTGAGGGTCTTAGATGGAATGTAAATGCCAAAGTGGATTTGTAAAGTATGCGAAATTGATTTTGAATATTGAATTGGAGTTCAAATATTAAGAGTTGAATTGTATTGACTTAATAGGAAATAAAAAAAATAAAAATATATGTTTTTTATGTGCCTAGAGTTCCGCTCCGCATGTATCTCGAGGACACAAAGTTACACAATCAGAAAATAAATAAATAAATAAATAAATAAAAGGAACAAATATTTGTGAGACAAGCAGACTCTAAGGGAGTAGCGTGTTGACATGACTTGAGAGCTAACGATTACATCATGTACAGACTCCTTAGCTTTGACGAAAGCTTTGGAGTAGTAGTGTTGAATCAGAAGCCCAAGTAACTCCACTTTAGTGACACTATGCATTTATCGTCTCCGTGGTGAAGTCGACCACCACCTTTAGAGACTTGTAAATGAATTAAGTGTTACGAGTTGAGGTAGAGTTTGCAAATCGTTCTACAAGTTAGATGCCACCTAAATATAACTCTTATGAGATTGTACATCTCAAGACTTCTCACATTCTACAATTTGTTCAGATACGTTACTTAACGTACTGAAAGGAGTTTTCGTGCAAAGTAGGGCATGTTGAAAAAAATGCGTTTAAAGTTGCTAAGAAAAGAGTAATACTTGACCCTATATGGTATACTTTTTATGTTGTAATATACTATATCCTATATCGATAATTATACCCTGATTCGAGGATTCGTGGTTATGGAAAATGCGATTACGTTTCAGACCGGGACTAGGAATGATCGCGGGGCTGCGGGTTCGCGTTTTGCGAGTGCGGAGGAGCTGCATACTCTGTTAGATAGAATTGTATCGCGAGACCAACAACTGCAGGATATTCTTCGACTGTGAAGGGCACAACCCACCTGAAACATCTCTAGTTCAGGCAGCGCCTATAGTGGCCGAGGAGGCACAAGTTCGGGTTGATCTCGTACTTCGTACATTTGAGATACTACTTGAGGATATGCTGAGCACGTCGGCTGATACGGGTGTTAGGGCTACGGCTGAGGTGAGGCAGACTCGCACGTTTCAGATGCATTTTTCCGGAGAAGAGAGAAAGAAAAGAATATAGAGAGAAAGAAAAAAAACAACATATAAAAAACATTTTCTTCAAATACAACATATCAAATATCACATATAGTGTGAAATGTGAAATGAATTTTTATATAAATTGGATAAGAGAGAAAGAAATAAAAAGAGAGAAGAGAGAGAAAGAAAAGAGATAGAGAGAAAAGAAGAGAGAGAGAGAAGAGGAGAGAGAGAAAGAGAGAGAGAGAGAGAACCAGGGAGATGGCGGCAGAGAGGGAGAAGCGTCGGAGCTCTGGCGACGCTAAGCCAGCCAGCCGAGCATCGCGGCGGACATCGGGCCAGCGACGAAGCGTGCTGTGGCGCAGCTATTTACGAACGACGCACCAAGCCAGCGGGCGAAGTGGAAGCGCGATCAGCGAAGCAGCTCGCGGACGAGCAGATCAACCCCGGATGGCGGCTCGAGGCAGGTGCGGGGGCGAGGCTGGCAGCGGCGATTCCGGCGGCGGAGACGGGCGACAGCAACAGCGGCGTGAAACTGCAGCGGCGAGACAGCCTGAAAGCCGGTAGCGGAGCAACGCGGTCTGTAGAGGCGGCTCAGGCGCGGATGGTTGGACGGTGGTGGCTCCAGCGGCGGTGCCGACGAGCGGCCGGCGCCAGCGACATGACAGCGGTAGCGACGGCGACGGCGACGCGGTGAATGACGTGGAACCACTGAGCGGTGACGCGTCGTCGAATCAATCGATTGTCGACGAGAGGCGCGACTTCGACGAAGCTCAACGACGCGATGGGTTCTAATGGATTTTTAGAGTGGAGACCCATTGAAGGCCATGGTGAGGTTTATGTTAAGTAATTTTGGTGTGATTTGAATTACGTAGTAAAATAGACCTAAAAGGTATAAATGGACATCAGGGACGTAGGAGTCGGGTGTCGAGTGTGCAAATCGAGGCGTGAGCGGGACGTCTTGATGGTGATTTACGAATTTCGAGGTAAGTAAACCAGTTAGAAAATGTACAGTAGTTCATTGAGCTTGCATTTTTGTTTGATGTTGAACCATGTCCCTTTTCTTGGGATTCCCAATCACTTATGAGTGTCCGGGGGCCAAGTGAGTCGTACTCGTGTCTCTGATTGGAGTGGTCGCCTCGTCGCAACCGGGGCCATGACCTCGAGTCACAGTATTTGATAGAATGAGATGTGTTTTATCTAGGGAACTGTCAATATCCCTCATTCGTGACATTCTAGGTACGACGATGCCGCATCCTATGACCGAGTCTACTTGGCATTGCCGCGACTCTATGACCCCGACCCTGTGGCACCCGCATTCGGTGGTCTTAGACTACTTGGGCACCTCTCTATATTGTTTCCTTTGACATTCATTCTCGTTGTACTTTCATTGTTTTACAGTCTCATTATCGGGCAGGCACAGCCCGCTTCCGTGAACACCTACTGAGGAAGTGACATGGCTGTCCACATTCCCAAACTGGTACGTTGAAATCTCGATCCGTATGGAACATGCTGTCCCTGTCCATGTGCTTGACTAGACCTCTGTCTCTATCCCTGCACTTGACTGGAACTCTGACTCTGTCTCTAACCACTGCATCTGCCATTAGCCCTTTGATGGTACTGATGCTGAGGATCCGACGGTGTTGGCCGCTAAAATGCACTAGCGTAACTCTTAGCCACGATCGTCTAACTCTATTTTCCCTCCGATCATCTCCATACCCTCGCACCGACTATCTTAAATTACTGTTTAGATTCTACTGGATTTTACTTACCTGAGCTCGTCAATCTCGTGTTTGACTGAGTGCAGAGCTGCAGACGAGTAGCAGAGGGAAAGCTCCATAGCTAGGTGAAATATTTGTATATCTTGTATTTACTCTCCTCCGATGATAACATCTTTACTGGGTTCCACAATTAGGTTGCATAACTTATTACATTATTGTTGAGTTATTTATTTGTAGTAATTACTTCCGCTAAATTGTAAAACTTGACAAATACTTATAACTCAACTTAAAAGTTGTGAATTTACGTATAATAAAGGATAAGAAGACTGACTAGGTCCGCGTTGACCTTGCGAGACTGGCTCGGGGGTCCACGTAGGCTTAGGCCGAGCGGTGCCCAATTTGTAGGAAATTGGGGCCGTCACAACCAAACCCAGTGCCTGATGCATCATCATAAACGAAAAAACCTTTACCAGCCACAGGTAAAACCAAAATTGGCGTCGAAGTCAGTATTGTTTTTAGCTCACAAAAAGCATCCTTCTTGGCCAGCCTCGTCAACGACACTGCATTCATCGAGAAATCCTGCACAAAGCGCCTGTAATATCCTACTAAACTCAGGAAACTCTGGATGTCAGATACAGACTCGGGTGTCTTCCATTCAATAATCACCCGAATCTTGTCACCGTCAACATATATACCTTAATCACTGATTACATAGCCCAAGAACTTCACCTCACTCAGCCAAAATGCACACTTGCTGAACTTAGCATAAAGATTGTGCTCTTTCCTCGTCGCCAACACATCTCTGAGATACCTCTCGTGCTCCACACAAGTTTTACTGTAAATCAAGATGTCATCGATAAACATCATGACGTATCTATCAAGATATGGCCTAAGCACCTTGTGCATCAAATCTATGAAGATCGTTGGTGCGTTAGTCAGCCCAAACGACATGACTTTAAACTCGAATAGGCCGTAATGTGTACTAAACGCGGTCTTCTCCACATCCTACTCTCGAATCCTCAACTGATGGTATCCCGATCGTAAGTTGATCTTCAAGAAAAACTTGGCCCTAGCCAATTGATCGAATAAATCATCAATCCTCAAAAGTGGGTAACGATTCCAAATCGTCACCTGATTCAGCCTTCGGTAATCTACACATATCCGCATCGAACCATGTTTCTTCTTTACAAATAGAACTGGAGTTCCCCAAGCTGACATGCTAGGGTGAATGAAACCCCTATGCAGGAAATCATTTAACTGGGTCCTCAACTCATTGTGCTATGATGCTAACATCTTGTACGGCCTGTTGTAGATTGGTCATGTCTCAAGAATCAGCTGAATGATAAAGTCAACAACTCTCAGTGGTGGCAATCCTGGTAAATAATCAGGGAACACGTCTGGAAACTCGCAAACAATAGGGACATCTTAAACTTTAACCCCTGTCTTACACTCCAGCTCAACCACAGCCGTTTACGCCTCAATCTCTGCGACATATCTAATCTGCCTTGAATGATAGGTAATGCAGACGCAACTTCGATAAATGTAAACCTTAGAATCCCTTTGATGTCAAACGTCACAATCTTGCTGAAACAAAGTAGTCGATTTGTACCTGCTATGTCCATGAAGTATGACAACAAATGTTGGTACCTCTCCATGTATACCGTGACCGACATATCACCCTAAACCAAGGAAAAAAACTCCTCCCTCAAGCGGACTCTAACCTCCAAAGGTATGTACTCGTCCATAAATAACGCTCAGAACTCTGCCAAGTATTCACGGTAGGATGAGTCGCAATGTAGGTAGTTCGCTAAACCGCCGCATCAGCTCTCAAATAGAAAATCGATAATCTCGGCTGATCAATTTCATCAACCCGAAGCAAGTCATTTAGCCGCTCGTGAGATAATAACCACCACTCGGCTACCTTTAGGTCTCCAGCTCTATAAAAATATCCTGGTGAAAACTTAATGAAGTCTTTCAACTTCTTAGCCTCAGCTGTCATCAGACTCTTTGAAGTAGACGCCACTTGTGGCTGCTCACTAGTCGCAGGTGTAAGCACCACCGCAACCTCCACTGGTACTGCTACTGGCGTAACCTTCTCAGCCAATGTCTCGATCTCGTCGTCGCACTGTGCCTCACTGTAGTAGTAGGAACTACAACTGCCTGAGTCATAGTCATCGGCGCAATCATAATGGTTGTAGGAACTGTAGAAGTCTCCCAAACATCCCAAACTCTCATCATGTCGATAAATAACGCGAATCTATCATCCATAGTCCGCCCCAAGGACTCCAAAGTCAAAGTAGGCCTCGTCGGATCACTAATATCTCTGACCTCAGGGTGAGTAGTATCTGAAGGCTGTCCATCTATTGGTATCTACATCGAAGAACATGCATCTAATCAGCCTTAGTGTATATATGTATACCGTATATAATATACAACTAAAAATATAACACGTATATCCCTTATTTCTACCCATCTCACCTCACTTCCCAACTAGGATTCTAGGCGATTCCTTTGGGTTTCCATATCTAAAGTTTATTCATCAGCTTTATTATCTAATTATACCACAAATGTAATCGTATCAGAGTTAACTTTAAATTCCTTGAGGTTCACCAACCTTTCTCTGATACCAAAATGTAACGACCCATTTTCCAAATGAACTGCCACGGGGCCAATGCGGGCCCACAACCGGCCTACCAGCGCCAGCTGCGTTCCACATGCTATCATCCACCATTTAATCATTATTAACCACAATAAACAACAATTTACCATTTAAATTGTTAATGGACTCAAATCATCTGCTTATCATATCATTTAATCCCAAATAAACCACATAGGAAGTATTTTATCATGACAACTAAAATATGAAACATTATAATCTTGAATTTAACTTTGATACCTAGTGTTGAAAATCATATAACATCATATATCAGATATAAACCTCAAAGAGCTCAAAATATCAGAGTATATAGAGTCCTGAAGTATTTCTTAATCCCAAATTTCCAAATTAAAAGACAAAGTATATATAATACAAACGTATAAGCGTGGCTCAATGTCTCTGAATCGCTACTATTCTGAGAGTTTGCCTTTGCCTCGACTTGTATTAGGATCTACACTTAAGCTATCACAAAAAGGCAGATAACGAGTCCAGAGTGAGTATTCTTGAGGAAATTAGATGAGTAATACAGAAAGTAAATATTAGAATTTAAACAAAATTATTTGATAAACATGCGAAAATAAATACAGTCAACTGTGCACATCGCACGCATAAGTAATAGTGAAAGCTCGACGTGTGTTCCTAGAGCCTAGACTAGTGCCATACTTTGAACTCCCAACAGACTACTGCCAGTGAGTAGCACTCAAGCAAGACCAGTATTTGGATCTGCTAAGTGGTCGACGTGGAACCTATGACGCAGTCACACGTGCCCTGACGCAACTATTCATCGAGATCTTAGGCACAAGTGTTAAGGCCTAGTGGACATACACACACAAATGGCACGGAGGGAGAGCCTTAATGTTCGTCCATTATAACACACCAAGAATAGAGTAATGAAAGATAGAATATGAATTCAAAAGCAAAAATAAAGTACGGCCTAAAAATTTTTAGTTGGGATACTACACACCTCAAACTGCCATCCGCGTCCCGTTAATAACCCCTGATCCGGCTCCGCCTAGTCCCAGATATCCCAATTACTACCCGAAATGACATATTTCCATTTATAATTGATTTTTAGTCAATTGGATGTGTTTTAAGTCACTTAGCAAAAATAATGTCAAAATTGCAAGATCTAGCGCGCTGGGTCTGGGAATTAGCGGGCTAGATTCCCAGGCAGTTATACGTTCTCCATCAGGAAGAACATTAGCGCACTATCTTTTTGCCTGGCATGCTAACTGTCATCTAGCGCTAGCTAACGTCATTAGCGCGCTAATCACATTCTGGACAACAGACTTGCTGAAAGTTTTGGGTTTCTAACAACCCCACCAACATCAACAACAACTACATACCTACCACTGAACTTCATAGCACTTAAAACCTACCAAAACAACAACTCAGCAACCACTGAACAATCCCTATTGGATTCATACCAACACCTCAAAAACTAAGATCGAAAGATAAAGAAAGTTGAGGTGTTTGTGATTCTCACCTTACTTTGATGATTTCCCCCACTCCAAGCTCCTCAAATCACTAAATTAGAACCTCCAAACCATTGTTTCTTCTCTTCAATTCTCAGATAGAAAGATAAGGAGAGAGAAAACGTGGTGGTTTGAAAGTCAGTTGACTTTTTATAGGTGAATTGTGATCTCTCCTCACTTACACATCTCAAGACAATCCAATGCACTCCAGTTACTCCTTTTCTAACCTCTAATGACGACAAAATTGGCACTAATGGCACACTCACCCTTGTCCTTAACCCAAAAGTGACATTTCGGGTGTTCCAACACCTGGTTTTGCATCCCGAACCGCGACATACGCGTACTACCATGTCCCTAACCACCTTATATACATTCCATATTATTATTTAACCCATTTATTCATTTTATGTGTGTATCATTTCCCCGTGCTATTATTAAGTCTTTTAGACTACCCAGTACCCGCGTCGACACGCATATCAAGGTGAATACTTAACACACGATTTCCCACGTCAAATGTAATATAATCACATACATTGCGATGCCAATTACTTTATTTCAATATAAACATCACAATTTAAACAATTCAGCACATAAAATAACTATTTACCTAACTCTAAGCACGCACTAGCCTAGCTGCGGGTCCCACGAGCGTTTGAGTTGTATGCCACGTTTGCAACCAAGTCATTAATAACGGTGAATCAAATTTAGGTCGTTATAACCAATGTCACATAGGGGTGTGAGTTCAATGATGTCAAAGTAGCTTTTCCCATGGCTATATGTACAAAGGGCATATTTTTGGACAACTTAAACAAAGGTACGCCCTAAAGTCACAACCATTTTTCACACGGTGCTTGTATGTCATGTCACCTTGGTCCGAGTTTAGGTGTAACTTTTGTAGCATTTTCCTATCATCAATTTGTCAGTTCAATATTTTTCCAAAAATTGCTTTATTATGGCATGTTTTTTATTTTTTTCCTAACAATACAAACAAACTTGTCTCAATTGGATTACATACTAAAAATAGAGTTAAACAAAAACAACATATTCTACTCTTCAACTGTGCTCAATTTAGTGTAATTGACTGTGTCCTTTCCAAATCATTTAAGTGTCGGATGTGTTATGTTTGAAAATTATACTAAATACAAAACTATATTATTATTGATTTGACATTTTTAAGTCATTCTTCGCATATAATCTGAAAATAAAATTCTTTGATTAATTAAAATAAGTTCACCAAAAAAAGCTTTTGCAAGGTTTACAAGAGGATGAGGTCTTTAATTTTGATAGTTTTAAGCAATTGCTAAAATGACCCCATTTTTTATTAAACATACCCCAATTTGATATTTTACCTAATTTGAGCTCCCATTAGCGAAATGTCCTTATTGCCCTGGATATATAAGGGGTTTTTGTTGTGATTATACCCCAACCTTTTGAAATCGAAAGGTTATGTCGCTCCCCCCTTCTCGAAACCATCTCCGACCCCAACTCCTTCCACTCTCATTTTCTGACCAAACAAGGTTCAATCCTCATGAAATCGACCAAATAAGTCCATTATCTCATTGTTTTTTTGTTGTACTGGCTTGTTTAGTGTTATTTTGAGTGCTCACATTGTTTTTATTTTCAGAGTTTCTAGGTCATCGATTGTTGAGACAAATTGAGCCATAGAAGATGGAAAACATAGAGGAAGCATGAAACGGAAGTGAAACAGAGCATAATGAGGTGAGTGCTTAAGTTTTTCATCGATTTACACAGAGATTTTTAATGTTTCGTCATGCCCGTGTTTTCTGGACTCACATGGCCGATACGTCCAACATGCATCTCGACCCTACTACGTCGAGTAGTAAACACTACTCGACCAATTAAAGTTAATATGATTATTTAGCTTTCAGTTGTTGTGCTCTATTATCCATATATACCTTTCGACTCCATGTCTGATACTTACACTATAGGTATTGGTTAGGGTAAACTGAAGTTTATATTATGTGTCTCGGACCCACTGCTTTGTACATATTATAAATGATGAAATTTGAGTTTTATGCCATTTTTCTGTGTTTAATTAGTGGTTTTTTCTTCCTTGTTGGTTCCTACGAATGACACAGGGTGTACATTGAGTGATCCCTTCCCGAACTTCACCGATACCTTCATACTAGTTATGCCATTCAATAGTAAAAAGGAAGTAGCTAGTTGGACATAGACTACAACTAAAGAGTGTGGATTCATGGTCATTATATTGAAATTAGATGCTTCCATTGGTCGGCGAGCTAGGTTATCCATTGGATGCGAGAGGTTCGGTTCTTTTGCTATGAAGATTTCTAAGGTGAAGAAGTTAAAGATGGCTGCTGAAAAAACGAGTAAAGAAAAGGATGGGGATGAGGTTGAAGATGAACCTAAATAGACTGCCTCGAAAAAATGTGGTTGTCAATTCAAGATGAATGTGAAACATGAGACTGATGAGAAATGACATGTGCATGTTATGTATGGGGTGCACAACCATAAGTTTTCAAACAACTTGATTTGCCATGCATATCCCTGAAGGCTTACCAAACCTGAGATGGTTATTTTCAAAGGTTTGAGTAAGACTAGTGCTAAAACTCGATGAATTCTATCTAACATTAAGGACAAGAATCCGACTTATGTGATTGTCTTGAAAAAAATATACAATGAAAGAGCCCAATTGAGAAGGATTGAAGTTGAAGGAGGATAAATATATAGATGTTATTTCATAAATTGGACGAGCATCGATATGTGGAGCAACATGTGTTTTGGGGGGATTGGACATCGTTAGGGGCGTGTTCTTTGCTCACCCTATTTCATTGTAGCTTTTTCGATGCTTTCCTCATGTGTTGATTATGGATTGCACCTACAATACTAACAGGTTCAAGTATCGTTTACTCGAGATTGTCAGTGTCACTTTCACTAGCATGACTTTCATTGCAACGCATGCATTCTTAGCCAAGGAGACGATCCTGATTACGCATGGGCTTTAAGATAGTTGAGAGATTTATTGGATGGGTGGACATCCCCAAGGTCATTTTGACCGATAGAGATCAAGCTCTCATAGAGGCCGTAGAGGAAGTATTCCCAACTTGTGCGCACTTACTATGGGATTGACACGTAAATAGGAATGTCTATTTCAAGATAAGAGAATTATTCTCTATGGAGGAGGACTACGACCGATGGTATGGGAAGTGGATGGATGTGGTACACGCTCAGATAGAGTTAGCATACAGGGTAAGGTAAATGAGCTTGAAGATGAATATAAAGGAGTGCCTGGTTTAGTAGATTACGTTCGGAAAACTTGGTTACGTTATAGTGAGAAATTTGCAGCGACGTGGACAGATAAGGTGATGCATTTTGGGAATGCCACTACTAATCGGGTGGAAGGTGTGCATTCCGTATTGAAGAAAGAGTTGGGGACCTTGCAGGGACACTTTGGGGATGCGTGAAGGTCCACACACCTAGTTCTTGACATCAACAAAAAACCGTGGAGGCTTCATTCAATCGGTCGATGCATCTTGTCGCACATCATTATGAACACCATATTTATAGCTCAATCATTGGTTTGTTTCTCGATATGCACTGAATGAGATCAATAAGGAATTGAAGAAGGTTAACGATGGTGTCGGGCTCGATAGATCCATTTGTGAATGTGTATTACGGGCCACTCATGGGTTGTTGTGTACCCACAAGATTGCATCACTTGTGTCGGACGGTAGCCTAATTACTCTTGAAGAGATGTTACTACATTGGAGGAAATTGGACTTGCACCTGATCAAAGTTGGTGAAGAACAAGAAGATGACATTGAGTATCATACTGAAATGGAAACATGTGAGTTTAAGTCTTGAAGTGGCGGTCTCGATTTGAGAGCAAGAATTGTCTAAAAGTTGAGGAAAATCACATGCTCGACTTCAACTGTAATTTCCATACCTAAAGAAAAAACGAAGACTAGGGGTCCGCCACATAATGGTCCCTTGGGTTCAAAAAAGAAAAAGTCCTGAAAGAGAAAAAATGAGAAACTCAAGAAATCCACCACGAGGACTCCATCTGGGTTTAAGTTTGCCGAGGCTCGAGCTAGGTCTACCGAGAAGACTCGATCTGCCGTCGATTAGGCTTAGTCTGTTGCTAAAGAGGCTCAGTTTGTTGCCAATGAGGCTTTATTTGTTGTAGAGGAGGTTCGACCTGTTGCTGTAGATGTTCGACCTGCTGCTGAGGAGGTTCAACATGTTTCCGAGGAGGTTCGACCTGTTGCCAGGCTCTAGCAACCCAAAAGTCTGTTGTTAGTGATTCCGATTCCATCGAGGCAACCCAATCTTCTAATATTGGTGGCATAGGAAAGGGGAGTGGAAAGGGACGCGCTCGAGCTACTATTTCAATCCCATTTGTGCTACCTAGGCCATCAAAGATTTGATCTCAAGTTTCAGCTGGGTTTGTTGACCAGGTACCGAATATGTGAATACCATACAGGTTCGAGACGAGGAATGTTGATTTTGATGACAATTGTGGGTATCGAGCCATAGGCGAGGCATCAGAATACTAACCTATTGTTGGCTGGATGAGGGTGAGAAGGGAATTAGTGCAGGATCTTGATAGTAACAAGGATTTCTACATCCATTTGTTCCAGTTGCCAGTCCATTTTGAGCCTATTACAAATGCCATTAACACTTTTGAGACCGAGTTTGCACTGGGTTCTTTTTGGTTTACATTACCAGACATGTGATTAATTGTTGCCAATTATTACAGGATGGTTTTTGTTTCTTTATCTTATGGCAGGTTCGCGACTTGCTTTCCTGCCGTTGGTTCACCCCCTTTTGTATTTGAGAGATGAATCATTTGGTTGTGCTTGGTTAACATTTCTCATTTTGTTATAGTGAGTCTTTTGTGTATCTCTTTAATGTTTTATAATGTTATTTGCTCATTTATAACTAAATTTTACTATTTTGAGTTGTAGTTATGAATGATGGGCGACACACTTTTACCACATATTTCGAGGCAATGTGATGTATAGCTTTGGAAAAACGTAGGTCGTGGCCTGGTGGGATGAACATTCTACCTCAACCCAAGCAACTAGATCGAGCGAATGTGTTTGTCTATATTGATACTTTGTCTTGACTTTTATTTTTTGTAACTTGATTGAATGATTGAAAAATGGTACATGATCCCTTTTTGGCGTGTATATGTCATGTATTTTTGGTACACACGGGTGTATATGGGCGTAAATGGATGGGTATAGCAATGATGGACAAGTTTAGTTGCTTTTTAGATTTACATGATGTGTAGTTGCTATCTATTTTGTTTGAAAGTTGAAAGATGCATTCTCATTTTGTAGTTACTTTCAAATATTAAAAGTAATGTATCTTTTTTGAATAATTGAGTTTTTAATTTTGTTTATTTGTGTTTGAAATGATGTACAAATGGTATGTAGTTGATGTCCATTAAATGTTATGCTGGTTGTTGTTGGCCTTGTCGAGAATGAAATCTTTTTAGTAGGTTTTACGTGCTTTCGGTCTAACAGGACTGATATATTTTCCTAGGTCACAGTACCGCATGTCCGAGAGTGCAAGTCCTACTTCGAACTTATACCGTAGTTTTACTACGCATACCCCACCATATTGCTAAACCAACCCCGAAAATAAATTTCTGACTTAATCTTATGAAGTTTTGGATGTGTAGGGTCGTGATGACTTGTTTAATATGGCTATGTGTAGCCGTAACATGTACCAAGAGAACAATATTTACAACCGTTTTCATATTCATACCCCCACAATTATTCTATTTGTAACCCACCATGTTTTAACAATATGAACTATGGAGATTGAAAACTGAAATACTTAAATAGACTTCAGACACATACAATCGTCTTGCTACGCATACCCCATCAAATTTTAAAACATACCCCACATGTAAATTTCAAAACATACCCTGCATTTGAGAAGGTAACTGTATTATATGAATGTTCGGAGCTGGCTGTCTGAAACACAATTTAAACTATTAGCCATACTGCGTCGTTCAGAGCAAATACTTAAAGAGGCTTTCTTGACTATCAATAATAGGTGATTGTAACTTATTAAAGAATGACAGACTTAGAATTTCGTACCATTGAATATACCCCATAATATTTCTACGCATATTCCACATTTGAGAACTTAACTAATTATAGTACCATTCGGAGCAAGTACTTCGAGAGGCTTTCTTTACTATCATTAATTGGTGACAGTAACTTATCAAAGTAGGACAGACTTAGAATTCCGTACCATTGAGCATACCTCATTATATTACTACGCATACCCCACATTTGATAATCGAACTGACGTATACGAAGCTTTGACTAGCGTAGTCGTGTAGTCCAAGAGACTATACATTCTATCAACTATACAAGGGAATACCTTATTGGAAACCCCATAAAGTTTTGGGTATGCCCCATAAATTTATTATGCATACACAACATTAAAAAAACTTCAACTAAATTTTTAGTTGTGCTTAGAGATTTAGTGCCGAGTAGCATGACCAACTATCGTCTGAGTCCTTCCGAAACTGTAGAATAACTCTCGGATGTATTTGGTTGTTTTGGTCAGTTACTCTTTAAGACCTGTCGATCCTGCAAGTCTGCAGTAAATAATTTTTGCAAAAATAAATATACACACAATAAGGAACAACATTTCAAACATTTATAAATCAGATTCCCGTAGGTCCCCACAGGGAATTTAACTGCAAATTCAAATATAGTGAAAAATTTGAAATGAGAAAGTTTTGTGAACAACAAAACTCAAGCACAAACAATCTAAATTTATCCGTAAGTTGAAGAGAGAAGAGAAAATAAGTCAATGGATGATGCCCCGAATTTTGAGCCATGTCCAACGGTAGTGGATGTTGTAGCTCCGTTGTCGTGGATGGTCGTGGCAGTCACCATATCTTATTCTTCATCTTGAACACCAGATAACAAGGTGAGTACCGCATCCGCCATTGCGATTGCATTTTCGAGCGTAATGTTGGCCCTCGGCATGGATCTAAACCGTAATGCAACATCAAGTGCCCGAAAGTTACGATGTCAATAAAATAAAGTAAGTAACTTATAACATATACCCAATAAACATAAAAGAAGATATACTATAACATAAGTAAAATATCTACCAAAGTTGACTCGTCTTCCTCATCCACCTCAGATACATGTTCAGGATTTTCGGCAAATGGGTGACTCACGAACTGAAACCATTTAAGGAATCCTGATGCAGCTTGCCATAGATGGCTTGCCTTTTCACCGTGTCGTTCTTTAGCAATGAGATGGTTATCCCATTCCTCCCAAAATTGGGGGTCGTAACTATGACCATTTTCAAATTAGGGCACCGCCCGGCCTAATCCCGTTATTAAGCCCTAATATCACCATATAGGACCTAATAAGGGACTAGTCAATCTATCACAAAACCATTTACCTAATTATTATTTATTATTTATTTTGAATATAAACCTGTATTTATCATATGTCAATTAATAAATCAGATTTAATTAAAATTTTGTTTACTTAAAAGTTCATTCAGCGGAAGTTTTAACAATCTAGCATAAACTTATAACATGAGTCTTAACAATTGTGGAAAATCAGGGAATAAAGATCACATGCATATATATTATGAAACGACTATATACAATATCATGTGTCTGGTCAAGGTACTACTCACTCAACCCATAATACACAACCCCAAGAATATATCATATACGTATAAAAGTAATACATAAAAATCAGACTCAACAAAATCGGGTGTAGCAGTGATCCACTAGCTTAGAGATAGTCGCCGATCTTCTATTTGCCCGATTTGCTACTCGATGGATCTGCACCTACTGTTAGAAAATAGACGATGAGTACAGGAAAGTAGAAAGTAATACTGAGAGACATTTGTTCACATTCCCAAATATGCAACAAGTATCTAAAAGCATGATAATAGCAACTATGCTGAAAAAAGAACATGCAAAAGATACTTCAGTTAAACAACATGAAACTGACACATGGCTAAGTGGTAATGATCTAGGGGCTGTCAACTGTGATATTCATCACATCAGCTTTTCCACTATATGAAGATGGAGCTGAGCTCTACATCAATGTGAAAGTCTAAGCAGTGCTCTTACCTTTATAACCTTCTCTGGTGCTAGTTACCTACGATATATACTTGCCAACAACCTTGGGTCCCGTACCCCGTGTGTTGCACAATTTATGCTTTCCAACAACCCCGGGACTCATTTCATGTATGCTGCGCAAGATAGTAGAGAAATCTCGATCACCCTGGAAGTCACCCTGGAAGTCTAGTGACTCCCGTATGTCTGACGGACCTCTATAATGTAATGACCCTAAATATAAGAACCACTTTCATATTTCAAGATTTAACATGGTTTGAGAATTTAATAAAGTACTGCATATCTAATGCACAAAGGAAATAGATTACAATACTACGTAACACCTACCTAATAGCATGATATTTCACTGACCACATGTATTAACAATCAACAATGACATCGCACATGATTTGGAGTCAATGAAGTCACTTGATCGACAAGTTATACCATGAAAGAAACCTCATGTAATGAGAAAGAACAACAAGTCATGACATATTAAATACAAAGGTAAATCAGTTCAAATGACTGGAAATGAACATGTAAATATGAATGAAATGTAAATAAATATATCGATTAGTTTACTTACAACCCACGAAATTCCCTAAGCTACTCTGGTCTCCCAATACCTCAAAACTCATATTTGAATCCCCTGAACACTTCCTTAATTTCCTGATATCAAACTAGTTCAAAAAAGTAGGGTTTAAGTCAGGTTGAATGGGTTTAGGAACTTTAACTTACTATCTTAGCTTCATTAAGTATATAATCATCCATAGCCATGCATAAATCACTATAAAAGCTATATATAATCCTATGCCAACTTACCATATCACTCTCTACCTCGATCCCACGTCGACACTTAACTCGAGGCGCATTCCCATACACTTATCGACACCTATATGTAAGTAGAAATGATTTAGTAGTCTACACATATACAATACAATAGACATACACCACAACAAATATAACATATACCTCAACCATCTCACATCGGTTATGACACATATCTCATTGCAGGTCCCACGTCATGGGTCACTTGATCCTAATTAAGGAGTTAAACTCAAATTAGAAACTTGGGTTGTGACAGTAATTGTACTTCACTGTGTACGTATGGTCTAGACTACTTTTATCAGCAGAAATGGATTGGTATGGTTCTTTTGGAATGCCTTAAACATATCCCATTTGCCTCAAAACCCTTGTAAGATTGTGTGGTTCAATAACATCCAAAAACCTCATCGAACTTAAATAGAATGCCATTTCGTGAACTGGAGGTGCACTTTTCTTTGTGGTATACCAAAGTACCAAGGAAAAAAGTTATTTATAAACATTCTGTATATTAAATAAAGTTATTTTGTGGTTGTAGTGTACTGTAGGGTCGTCACCTCATGGGATCGCATCGTATCAAGTCGACTCCTAAATTCTATGAGAAAATCCAATGTTAGCCTGGACTCCTTCTTATGGTGCCACTTCATCACTCCGAGTATTCCCACCTTGTAGTCATTACGCAGATGTTTTTTGATGAATAGAAAGAGATAGTACATCCAGCCCTACACAAAACAAATGTTACGAATAAAATAATAAACAATCAAAATAAAATGGTTCAATACTTTACCTCTAATAATATCATTTATCCTCAAATTTAAGTGATCCCGAAGCGACTTGCAACGCCAAGCTGGCGATACATGTAAGCGAGTGATGCACCACCCCATGTGTACTCACCAATCATGTCCACGTCTTTCAAAAGCTGAATGAGAGTAAGGGGTTCTTGTATCAGACTTATTCGACAAAAAGGATGGCCCCAAGCAGGTCTAGGATGTAGGGCTCTAACTAAACACTCAACGGGAAGGTATACATAGCCCCATTTTTTCCATCAAACCCTTCATCTTCCTCTTCTTCGCCTTCCTCTTCACTTTCCTCTTCTTCTAATAGTCTTTTAGTTGGGATTGCAAATCGTTCCTTTAACCATGCCAACGTTACGGTAAGGCCAGACATAGTCCTAATCTCTTCGTCGACTTCACTGATTGAAATTCCCGGCAAATGACTTACCATCGAAATGACCTTAATGCGCTCATTCGACTTGACAACAACTGTCTTTCCAGTTACATGAATCCCAAAAAGAACCTGCACGTCATCTAATATGATAGTCATCTTGCCAAACGACATGTGGAACGTGTTGGTCTCGGGCTACCATCTCTCAACAATGTCAAAGATTAATACCCAATTACTTCCATCATATGAGATATAATTTAAGGGTTCCAAGTCGTAGCCCTCAATCAACTTTTTCACCCTTTCCTTCTCTGGATTTCCCTGAATAGTCTCCCAAACCGAAACTTGAGAACCATAGTTGATACACTTTAGGAATCCTCGACTCTACAAAACAAATTGTGTAAGAGTTAGATAGCAATGAACCAAAACATTTCACAAATTAACTAAGACATAGAAATATGTACCTTGTTCCTCCAAATTTCTAGTAAGACATGGTGTCGAAATGAGGATAATAGCGATAAATTGACTGGGCCACCAGGAAATGAAGTGGACGTTTCATCTTCCGCATGTATGGATGAACTGGATGAGTCATCTGCACCCTCAATATCTGCAGCATTAGCCTCAGTAACAGCAGCATCACCCCGGTGGTGTACGACTAAGCTTAATTTCTTCCTTAATCCCAACCCTAATTGTAAGTACACCTCTATCTCCAACAGAAGAAGTTGCACCTCCATCATCAACACCGATCTCCATTTGGCGCGCCTCACTCTTATTGGTCTGTTTTACCCGTTTTCGATGGGGATATGATTATTCTAATCCACTTTCTTCTTCCGGTTCAATGATGTCGAGCGCTTCTTTTTAGGAAGGGTAACCTCAATTGGGAGGCTACGGTAATCCACTTGCCACCCCTCCCACCCTGCTAATAGTCAGAGACCTCCCTGCTTGGTTTTTTATTTTCCTCATACTTAAAAATGAAATAAATGATGCTCAATATAGTCCCACTACAAAAGCACTATAAGCATGCCTAAAAAATGTAAAAAAAAAAAACGTAAATTTCATGAGGTTTGGAGCTGTAGGGCCAATATCATTAGCATGAGTTTCCATCGAATGAAATCGAAACCTTTATATCGATAACAGTTATGGATGTCTGGAACCATGTAGCGATTTCGGACAAAGAGTACTGAAAGCAAGTGGAGACATTCAGTCATAAAATTTTGAAAGTTCAAAATCTAACTCGGTTGGACAGGGCCGTGGCGGATTCACAATTCTCGTCTCTGTGAGCCTGTTGGTTACAAATCACACTACTTAAAACCAAAAAACTCACACCCAAATTGCACCAACCAAAATTGGCCAAAATACAAATCCAAAGACGCATAATCTCATTATGATCGTAACTCCCAACGTTTTAATGGTAAAAACTTACCCGATCGACCGAGAAAACGCGACGACTCCAGTGGAGCCTCCCCTTGCCCGTTGACATCTGCCAAACATGTATTTGGTGGGGTTCAACCACGACTAGCCTTCCTTGTGCACCCTTGACCTCGATATAGTGCTCAGATTCACCAACTAGCGAGGAAATTGTGTATTGGTGGATTCAAGTTTTGGGATTAGAATGGAACGCTGGGATATATGATAGGGGCTTGTTTGGTTGAAGGTATGGGTAATTTGAGAGTAAAGTTGAAAAAGTGGGGTCCGTTTGGTAAAAAAGAATTCAAATTTAATGTACAATGTAGTAATAGGGTTCGTTTAGTAAAAACTCTGCTTGGTTTTATTCAGGCCACGGCTATTCGGATCCCATATTTTGCTCCGTTTACCCCGTTACTTCATTGTACCTTATTTTGAATTTTTTATACTGCTTTTACCCCACCTTTTTTGTAAATAATTCCAAAACTATCCCTCACCCTCAATAAGTGTTTACCCAATCTCCTACCTTCATCTCAACACCCCTCAATTGCCTTCATTTCTCAGTTTTAGTCAATGTAGAGTACTTGTACTAGGTTATCAAGTATTGTAGGAGTGTTTTTTTCGTTGAACAAGGTCAGATGTGGTCATGTCATATCCAAGAAGTGAAGAAGTATCGCCCGCGTGGTTCGACAAACTCCGACTAATACCTTTAAAGATGTAATGACCAATTCCGATCGATACCTCTAAAGAGGTATCAATTGACTTTGACCAATAATGCGAAGTGAACTTGATTTTAATTGGTCACGGAGGGGTCCAGTCGAGACTCTGAAGAGGTGTCAGTCTTGTGTGTCTGATACCTCTTTAGAGGTGTCGTCAATGTGGCCGACACTCGCGGGTAACAAGAACGAACAAAAAAATTACAAAACTTCTAAAAAACACATGATAATGACCAAAAAAATAGTGAGTTTTGCTCGGAATCACTTGATATTAAAAATTTCATCAAGACTTTGTATCCAAAATGTAAGATTTAACCCCCAAATCGAAACCTTAAACTCAACAACAAAATCACAAACTTAATACCAACTCAAAAAATAAAAAAACTCTAAAAAACTCGAAATCGACACTAAAAGAGATGATAATTGTATTCATATGGTCGAATCGATGTGGTTTTGCTCGAATTTCGTCGGGTTTGAGTTGGTGGTGAGAATGCGATTTTGAAAGATGGGTGTCTGGGGTATGCATAAGTGGGGAGGGTGGGGTATGAGTGAGCAAAAAAAAATTTATATGGAAGGGTAGTTGTATCATTTCACTAGTGGCCAAAACTCTTCTATATTGAGGAGTAGTTGAGTCATTTCACTAGTGGCTGAAAAAAATAAAAAATAGGGTAAAATGAGAAAACGTGGGGTCCGAATAGCTTGAGCCTTTATTTATGTACCTTGACAGTTGAGGTTGACATTTTTTTTTTTTATAGAAAAAAAGTGCTTGATATGCATTTTATTTTTAAAAGTGACATTGAATCATAGCCTTTCCTATAGGATTTTATTCATAAGGGATAAAATTCTAAAAGTTGTTAATTTGTTATCATCAATTTGCCACTTTGGTATTTTTCTAAAATTTATAATTAAGATATGTTTTTGATTATTTTTCAACAACGAAAACAACTTATCCAATTTGGATTATATACCAAAAATAGTTTAAAAAATGTTGTATGTATTCGGACGTCAAGAAGTCTTCTATTTCAATCAACTACTTATTTGGCCAAAAAAAAAATCAACTACTTGTAATATTAAATTATGTTGATATAGGAATCCCTTGAACCAAGAATTAATCAAGCTTTTGCTTGAATGGCCGGTGCAGCAACACATACCTACACGGTCCACGCAGGAATAGTACCAAACCCATCATCAAGGAAAACACAACAACAACACTGTCACGGTTGGTATAAACCCATCACCTTTCACCACCCCACGCCCCTCACACGCTACCGACCGTCACACCTACAGTGTCCAATGTCCATATCGTTAACTTTTGGTGCCACTTTTCAGTTCGCCCCCTCACAAAGTGTAGCAAATTATATTTTACTCCTCTCTCGCACTCGTCTTTTCTGATTTCTCTACGTTTGAAAAATATCATAAATTATTAAACAATTGAAATTACATTTACACATGAGAACAACCCATAATTGATGTGATGTCGTTTTTTTTTTTTGACATTTAAGATACCGTAAAGTTGAGTTTACTTGCATTTAATAATTTTAATATGAGTACTTATTATTTATATCTATATATGGATAAATAAAAATATTTTCGATTAATTTTTTTAAAGTTGTAGATTTTTCTTATTTATAAGTGTTGTATTGATAATATATCAATCAAATACAAAAATATAAAATGATATATAAATAATAAAAAAAAAACTTCTTTAATGTCCATCAGTAATAAGCACAAGCAATCGTTGTACCAAACAAGCTATAAATGTAACGATAAATATAATTTAATTATAATATTAATTTTGAGAATCAAGACACTTTTAATTTTTTATGTTGATGGAGAAATTGAAAGTCGAGAGTTTTATCTTTCTATGCTATTAATTATATGGATTGTATTGAAGGAAGTAAAATCATATTAAAACTATTCAAAAAAGATTATATTAAAACTTAAGGGACCTAAACCTAATTGAAACATTTCACGGGACCACGTGCAAGACACTTGAAGGTCCACGTCAGCTTTTACAGCCAAGCGACCCCTAGATATTATTATTTTCTTAATTCTTTTTTTGACCGTTGCGCTGTACCCGATAGCCGTTTCGCTTGTCTTAACCAATCAGTCCCTTTCACCAAATCTTACACTATTAAACCCCCCCAAATTTGACTTAAATCGCCACATGTCTCTTTGCCGACACCGTTTCACTAATTAACCTTACATTTATTAGTTTAGTTTCATCAGGCAACGTAACATCCACCATTGAAAAAGCGAAGAGAGTAGAAGAAAAGAAGAAGAAACCCTTTTTCGTCGCTGATAGCTCCAACTCATCGACGATCGAATTGCTCATTTTTGGGAGGGATTGTAGGGTTTGATTGTTGTGAATTCGATGAGCTATTGTTGAAGTGAATTGGAACTGTAGTGGTTTGGGATTGTTGTCAGATCTGTTGTTGTGTAAGTGTTGTTTTTGGTTGATTGATTCGTGTTTGGACTGGATTCAGCTCACTGTTTGCTTCTCTCTCTCTTTGATTTTTTGGTGGATTTGAGTGGTTTTCGAGGTGGAAGATGAATGCTTGAATCTGGTTTGGAAGTTAATGGGAATACGTTTGATTTGGTGTGGTTAGTTTGTAGTGATTTGAGAGTTTTGACGGAATGAAAATCGCCGAAAACTGAACGAAAGCAACTCTTTCATTGTCTGCATTTGGTTGCTACTTAAATTGTTGAGTGTTTGGTGGTGATTTTAGGATGTAAAGTTTTGTGTGGAAATGACTGAGCCCAAGTTCTATGTGGTAATCTAGGAGATAGAATTTAAAAGGGTAGTTTTTAATAACATTAGAATCGATGTTTCGGATAAGTTCAGTTCTTTAAGCGTAGGGCTTATTCGTTGCTAGCGAAAGTGAAATCTTGACTGGCTTGATTTTAGGTTGATTCTAAGCATAGGGTGTCAGTAAGGTTTGTAATTTCTTCACTTATTCACGAAGTATTCTGTCTTTAGTTGGCTCCCATGTAAGTAATGTTTGTTAGATCATCAGTTTCTTAAAGCTGGTTGGAATAGCTTTGATGTCTATTATTCTCCTATCCTTGACGATTATAGTTTTATGCTCGCAAGACTTTGAACTTGGTTTTAGAGCTTTGGTTTGTAACAGCTCCCAAGTTTAAGCCTCATTGTTAGTATTTCTCGATCTCCATTTGCATATTGTGACTTGCATTTTCTTTTCTCGTTTGACCTCCCGTGACGTGGTTGCACATAAAGGAGGGTGTTGTGGAATGGCGATGCATCGATTTTTAGGCTTATTCCTTGCAACTATAGCTTTTAGGTATACTAAGGAATCTAGTATGCCCAACAATTAACATCAAGCCTTGTGTGCAAACCCATCTTGTAGGTGAGAATCATGAATCGTAAATGTGGGAAAAGAATGAAAAGAGAATGCAACTTAAAATAAGTGTATAGGGATCAACAACTGCTAATAACAAGGCTCGAAGAAAAGTGCTATTACCAAATTTCTAAAACCAAGTTAGATTAACAGCGAACTTGAAAGCTATAATTGTTGGGTTAGCTATATTGACGCGCATGAGGATAAATGTTGAATTTGATTTTACATATATGGATAAGGTAAGTTCGTTGGCCATGTTTTATATAGATAGAAAATGATAGAATTTGTCTTGGCAGCAGTTCTTATGATATATTTTTATGTTATACAACTTTTTGTAGATATTCAAATTCGTCGGTGTAAACGTATTTTACCATTGTGATATACAGCTTTGTGTTAGGCTATATTCTTTCTTTCAACTGCAAGCCTATTGCATGGGTTACATACTTAAGTTCTCTTTCATTCCAGGGTAACCGGGCTGTATTTCCTTGAAGAAAGATGGCAACTCTTGCAGATATTGGGGTTTCAGCAGCTTTTAATATTATTAGTGCATTAGCATTCTTGGTAGCTTTTGCAATCCTGCGTCTGCAACCTTTCAATGACAGAGTGTACTTCCCAAAGTGGTATCTCAAGGGTCTGAGAAGTAGCCCTACACATGATGGAGCAGTCTTGAGCAAGTTTGTCAATTTAGATTACAGATCATACTTAAAGTTTTTGAATTGGATGCCTGATGCATTAAGAATGCCCGAAGCTGAGCTTATTGACCATGCGGGTCTTGACTCTGCTGTGTACTTGCGAATCTACTTACTCGGGTACGCTGCAACCTGCATTTTCCATTTTTCTGTATGTTTCTCTTTCCGTTGCTTTATTACTTTCCGTCATTCTAGAAGTGCATATTTTTGCGTTACTATTTGCGATGTTATTTGGTAACACTTGAAGTGTGATATGCTTTGCTGTGAAAAGGGTATATAGGTGCTATTCTAGATGCATGCTCTCACTTGTTTGCCCTAGATTTCTTCTGCATGAACGTTATTTGATGTTATTGAACCACAACTAAGAAGATAATATTCCTTGTCTGTATTATTTTATTACTTACTTTGTGCTTCTGACTCTCTTTTTTTGCTCCATGTACTGCAGACTTAAAATTTTTGTTCCTATCACATTGCTTGCATTTGCAATTCTGGTACCTGTCAATTGGACTAACGACACGCTCAAGAAATCAGATCTAAATTACAGTGAAATTGACAAGCTATCAATCTCAAATATTCCACCTGGATCTCAACGGTATGTAACATTCATTATTAGAATATTTTGACTATATTAGTTGCTGGACGAGATACCATATGATCATGCACACTTGCAAGTTCACGTCACTCCTCATATATCTTGAAATTCAATCCTCATCAAATTTCTCCTTTGTTAGAGGAAATTATTTTGTCGAGTCAATCTAATTTAAGCTTGCGTTCAACGAGTCTTGTTGGCATTTATATTCACTAAACTTAGCTTGGTACAAGATAAAATTGTTGAGAGAGGAAACTACCTTCTTTTCTTTTCTTTCGGTGATAAGTTCTACCCATTTTTTATATTGCAGGGTTTTGGACTCATTTGGTGATGGCTTATGCGTTTACCTTTTGGACGTGCTATATTTTGTATAAGGAGTATGGACTTATTGCGTCAATGAGGTTTCATTTTTTGGCATCAGAGCATCGCCGGCCAGATCAATTTACTGTAAGATTCTCCTTTTGGGTTTAATTGTCTCGAGTATTGATTGTTGACTTTTTCAGCTATGCGTCATTCTTAGTTGCACGAATACCATTTAGATTCGCCAGTTAGACATAGACTGCATATATGTTTGTTTCGTTCATTTGAATTATAACTTTTTGCTGAGTAGCATTTATAGGTTTCTAGCCTTGAAACACTTGGAGCAATGTAACCCTGAAGGGTTGGAAACACCTGGAGCAATGTAACCCGGAAGGGTTGGCCTAGTGGTAAGGGCGAAGGTGGGACTCTGTGGGTTAGGCACACAGTCTCAAGTTCGATTTCCCCACGACAGTCAAACGTCGGGCCAGTGGTGGTCTCTTTCCGCAATCCCAAGGCCCATGGGACTAGTCAGACAAGTGTATGGATACCCATAGTTAATTAAAAAAAAAGAACACCTGGAGCAATGTGAGAGGAGTTACAAAATATTGGCCATGGCCATGGACAATAGGTTGTTATCATTCGTATGCCTCAACAAATAACATGTTTGCTTCCAATACTGCTCATTCAATTAGAGCAAAATGTTGTTTCATATTAGTCGCAACTCGCAAGTTGAATACTTCAATGTATATCAACTACAAAAATGTTCATATCTGCCAGTTAACATCTTAATATTCAACCAACTGTAATTTCCCATGACAACATATTGGAAAACTACATAGAATAACACGAAGTTCATTTAAGTATTTAACTAGGTATCCTGATCCCAACAGAAGAAGCGAAGATTTTTTATCTAACATATTTTAAGATAAAATTGCTTTAGTTGACCCTACAATCTAGACTAATTCTTCATGATCATGCTTCTAGTGGTATTATGTAGGTGTTTTGTTTACTGTAGTAATATTAACATATCTTTTATGTAATATGCAGATTTTTTATCTAACATTTTAAGATAAAATTGCTTTAGTTGATCCTACAATCTAGACTAATTCTTCATGATCATGCTTCTAGTGGTATTATGTAGGTGTTTTGTTTACTGTAGTAATATTAACATATCTTTATGTAATATGCAGGTCCTTGTAAGAAATGTGCCACCTGATCCTGATGAATCAGTAAGTGAGCTCGTGGAGCATTTTTTTCTGGTAAACCATCCAGATCACTATCTTACCCATCAGGTTTGTAATCTACTCTATTCATTTTCTTTCATAGAAAGAGTATTGATTAATAATAGAGACTGATTGAAGAAAGTTGCTTCAATTAAAACTGAACAGAGCTAGTGAAGAGAGTTTTTGTGGAACTTACAATATAAGCATCTCTTATATAGATAATTATCTTTCATAGTATCGAAAACTCTCACTAGCCATAGGAATTTTAAATATAGCAATCTTAGAATAAGAACACATACTTATAGTCCAGTAGCTTAACTCTGGTCAACTCAACAAAGTACTTATGGAGTCGGCCACACAAGTTTGCGTTTTTCTTCCAACTCCATTCAACACTGAACTTTATATTCACGTTGCGCGTGTGTGCTACTGGTCAACTCAACAAAGTATTTATGGAGTCGGCTACACAAGTTTGCATTCTTCTTCCAACTCCATTCAACACTGAACTTTATATTCACGTTGCGCGCGCGCGCATGTGCGTGTTTTTTTTTTGGCCAATATCATTTTAGGCGTCTCTTTTCTTCTAAGATTGTTGTTGGTTGTAAACAGATATCTCTTCCTAACTAATGTTATCTACTTGTATATAATGCACATGCTGAAACCATCTTAATCGGTTCTCCTTCAATTTTGCCACTAGTTGGTGCAACTCTCACTCTTCATATTGTTCATTGAGTATTTAATCTTAGAGCATTACCACCTATACATCTCAACATTCTTATTTCTATCATATTTAGTTTAATTAACATGTTTTGTTGTTGGCCACACTTTTTTCCATACTATGTAGTTTGCTTGATTGTTGGTGGAAATGTAAATTTCTCCTTCCAACTTTGTACACTTCTCCTTTGAATTGAACTTGCTTTAATTCTATAGGTCACTTATCTTACTTTCCACTTAAATGATAGGACCAAAGTACTTAAAGTTCGTATCCTTGGCATTCTTGACTTTGATTCTTTACTTTCTCTCTCCCTTTATCCTGCCTCCCACTCGAGTTGCTTTTAATGTATTCAGTCTTACTATTTCTAAGCACTAGTTCTAATACCTCTAGATCCTAAAGGATCTCACCAAACCTTCAATTTTAGCATCAACGCCTTTTCCACTTTCATCTAAGAACAACATACACATGGGGACATTGTCATGGAAATACTCTATTAAATTCATTTATCACCAAGGCATGAACTTAAGGCCTATCTTTGGTGTAGAACTACACGCCTACATTAATTAGGAAGTTGCTACTCCCCCTATTGTTGATTTTCTTGGAGTTTGTTGTGGGAAATAGTTATTGATCTGTTAACTATTAAAAGAAATCTAGAGTGCTTGTATGGAAAGATGAATTATGGAGAGCGGTTGTACGACTATGGGGAGTTAATTCTGGACGTGTTTTCATTTACTTGCAAGCATAGTTAGTTCATAAATTGGGCTATTCAAACCACCACAACCGCCCTTCCTTAGTTTTTGTTTCAATTGCAGCTAGCCCTACACCAATCAGCACAAAAAGTTAGGAAAGGGCGGTTGTGGTGCTTTTGATACCTCCAAAGACGGCTTGCAAATGCCCTAGTTAGAAAGTTTGATTCAATAGAAACTAAAGAAATTCCACAATGAAGGGGTAGACCTAAGCTAACTTGGGACGCATTGATTATAAAGGATTTAAAGGATTTGGAAAACTCTCCATTAAGTGCACTAGATCGAGCGCAATGGAAGAATTTGATTCATGTAGCCAACCCCAACTAATTTGGGATTGAGGCTTTGTTATTGTTGTTGTTGGTGCTACTCCTATTTTTTTTTTAATATCTATATTTCTTTTGTTCTATTTCTTGTTTCAATATCGAGTAAATCTAACCATAGTTTTTTTGTACCTATTCTATAGTTTGCTTTTGCTTGCCCTTATTTCCCCCTAGTCTTGTTATTCTTATTTGCTTTGTTATATGGAACATTTTGTGTTGCCAATTTTATATAGAGACATCATGCAGGTTGTGCATAATGCAAACACACTTGCGAAGTTGGTGAAGAAGAAGAAGAAGATGCAAAATTGGCTTGACTTTTATCAACTTAAATATTCTAGAAATCCATCTGAAAGGCCCACAACAAAGGTAATGAAACCTTTTAGTTATGTTGTTTCATTTATTTTTTGACCCTCGAGATTGGTAAACTACCTATTTATTTATCCTTCTATTTTATGTTTTATTAATTAGACCGGTTTTCTTGGCCTTTGGGGGGCTAGAGTGGACGCGATGGACTTCTACACTGCTGAGATTGATAAGACAATTGAACAAGTAAGTTATACTTGCACGATTCTTTTTAATTGGTAGTGCTTCATCAATTGGAGTTGGATAAATTGAGTGATTGTGCTTCTTTTTTAGTCTAAAGTTTTTGGCTTGTGGTTGTTGTTTGTTGCGTAATACAGTTATATAGAGGTAGTTATTGGTAGTTAGAGTTAGTTATAGTTATTGTAACAAAGCTATAAAGACAATGTGTGTGTATGTGATTATTACGGATATGGAAAAAGTAATTCAAATCAAATCTCTCTAATTCTTCTTCTAATTCTCTCTTCAACCTCAACTCTTCCTCTCTTGCAACTCTTCATTTACTCTCTCTCTCTCTTTCTCTCTCTCTCTAATTCTTTTATGTCTTTAGATTAGAAATACCCATAAAGGTTTGGGAATGCTGAGGAGAAATTGGATTGACTTGATTGACAAAACTTTTAACAAAAACTTAAGATGAAAACTAATGCCACTGGATTGGAGAAGAAGCGCTCTTGTACCAATCTTCAAAAACAAAGGAGACATTCAAAGTTATAAACTATCGAGGAATTTAACTTATGAGTCATACTATGAAATCTTGGGAGAGGATAATTGACGATAGACTAAGAGAAACAACAATATCGGAGAATCACATTTTATTATAAATACATTTGGAGGCACCACAAAATAACGAGTATAAAGACATTTGGAGGCACCACAAAATAATTTTGATAAGATCCCACATAGAGTAAAATATAGTTATCTAGAAGAAGCCAATATTATAAATAAAGGTGTGTTAGTCGGATTAGACATTATGTTATCTTGATTGTAATTGGTCTTTGATTTTAGGGCTGAGAGGGATTTGAGAATCCTTTCTCTGGGGTTACTATTGTGTTCTCGTTCTTGTATTCGTTGTTGTTCCGCTCAAATCAATTGATCAATATCAAAATTCTATCAAATTTTCCATTACAATGCGACTACATCAAGGATCGGCTTTACGCTCATATCTCTTTACTTTATGAATGAACTTACTATGCGTATTCAAGAGGATATACAAAAGATGGAGTGAATAGGAAATTAGAAACTTGGAGGAATACATTAGAATCTAAAGGCTTAAGTGGGACGAAGACCAAGAATATATCCATTGTGAGTTTAGAAATACTAGATATCAAGATGATGAAGTGGTAAAATTAGGGGAAGTAGAAGTTCTTAAGGCGAACCACTTTAGATATCTAGGATCAATCATAAAAAAATGATAATATTGAGAATGATATCACAGATATAATTCAAGATAGATGGAGGAAATAGAGGAGTACAACATGTGTGATTTGTGATCAAAATATTCATAACAAGTTAAAAGAAAAATTTTATAGGACCCCAATTAGGCCAGCTATGCTTTATAGAAGTGAATATTAGGCAGTGAAGAAACAACAAGTATGAACGTAGTGAAAATGATGATGTTTAGGTGGATGCGTGATAAAACTCATAAAGATAGAATAAAAAATACATTAATTCAGAAAAAGTAGGATTAGCACCAATTGACACAAAGATTAGGGAAGGGTAGTTGAGGTGGTTTGGGCACCTCCAAGAGACGACTTACAAATGCCTCCCCCCCTTATTTAATTAATTCAGAGAAAAAAACGCACAAGCAAGCCGAGAGCAGGGAGAAACAAAAGCAATATGAGAGAACAATGAAAGGAGAACGAAAGGAGAAAGATCAGGAAGAAACTAGCACTTGCAAAGCGAGAACAACAACGCAAGATCGAAAGAGGACACCACGAAGTGGTCGTTGACTAGAACGTTGACCGACCAAGAATTGGGGTTCTATCTCTTATACCATGTTAGGTTTTGGGGAAAATATTGAGTTGTTTATTATATGACCAATTAGGTCAATATATAGTTACATATAAATGGGTCAAACATGGGCCAAGTGGGCCAAGTCCTAATACCCACATATATACCTTAATATAGACAACCCTAACTGATTTTGGGATTGAGGCTATGTTGTTACTGTTTTGTAGAACGAGTTGAAGGCGTTCTTAAATCGTGGAATGGAGAGGTAGGTTGAACGTGAAAGTAGTTTTTGAAACTTAAGTATCCTTTTCAGTTCTTTCAAAATGGGGGCAGGTTAACTTAGATAAAGAGCGGGTGTGGAACATAGTGTGGTAAGAAATAGTTTTCTTGCTCTAGCGATAGGCTGGTTGCGAGCGTTGTGTTTACCAAGCTGGAACATGTATTGGATTTGTTTTCTTTTGATAACCTTAATCCTGTTTCTTGTTTTTTCTATCTTGAAGAAGGTTGAGGATGCTTCAACTCATCAATTTACTTTATTTCGTGAAATTGCAGGTAACAGCAGAACGAGACAGGGTTACAAATGATCCTAAGGCTATAATGCCTGCCGCTTTTGTTTCCTTCAAGACAAGGTGGGGTGCTGCAGTTTGTGCACAGACTCAACAATCTAGAAATCCTACTTTATGGCTGACAGACTGGGCTTCAGAACCACGGGATGTATATTGGCCAAACTTGGCCATTCCATTTGTCTCACTCACAGTCAGGAGGCTGATAATCGCAGTTGCTTTCTTCTTTCTTACCTTCTTTTTCATGATCCCAATAGCAATCGTTCAGTCCCTTGCAAATCTTGAAGGAATTGAGAAGTCAGCTCCGTTTCTGAGGCCCCTAATTGAGATGTGAGAATAATGTTCTTCTGTTACTCTGCGAATAGCTTGTTTATTGGGTTTGTAAATAGTTGATACTGACGCTCTAACATCTGCAAAAAGTTTGTTGAGCTATAAAATAGAATCATTTTTAGGTATTATTAACATTATTATTTGAATGATCATTTCTAATCTTTCCAAAAATTATAAAATTTAACCTGCTTGTGTAAGAAGCAAGAAGAAATCGAGGTGTTTTTCTTTCTTGTTGCAGTTTCTGTCCAATATTCAGTTGAATATTCCATTTATTTTGTCAAGCATATAATTTTTGCCACTTGACTTCCATGCAGGCATTTCATCAAGGGAGTTATCCAAGGTTTTCTTCCTGGAATTGCTCTAAAATTATTCCTCATTTTTCTACCCTCAATATTGATGCTGTTCTCGAAAATAGAAGGCTTCACATCTCTTTCAGCACTTGAGAGGAGATCTGCATCTAAATTTTATATTTTCCAACTCGTCAATGTATTCCTTGGAAGCGTCATAGCGGGAACTGCATTTCAACAATTACATTCCTTTATCCACCAGTCAGCTAATGAGTATGTTCTTTGAGAAAAGTTCCATATGTTTCTATCCATAAGCTGCCCTTTTTTCATGTAATGTTCAGCATTTAATTTTGCCCAAATATCATATATGCATTTATTTTCTGTTTTATGCCATAAAATCTATTCCTGTCTTTAGATACCCGAACTCATTCTCTTCCAGTGGTAACTTATGAGCCTTGCACTGAGATGTCTGTAATGCTTTGACTGCAACTTTCTGATATAGCTTGTGAATTGTGATTACTTTCATTAGAAGGTTGTGTGGAATGTTTTAGAAATTTAAATCTTCCAAAACTTTTGAGTTGTTTCTGAAATATTTATCAATTTAAATATAAATATGCATTATTTTCTTTTGATGGGACCAACGCTTTGACTCCAACATTAGTTGAACCCCCGACCTTCCCCAGCCTTGCCTTTGGTAAGCGACGCCTCAACCATCTCACTAGAGATGCTTTGACAATATAAATTGTTAATTTCAGTTTCATTATTTTTGTTAGCTAAGAAGTAGTAATTGTGGTAATTCTAATGTTTTTCGGTTTCCTTTGGTTTAGAGGACATTAGTAAGGTGATTGAGTATGGGGCCTTGGAAGCTAGGTTGGTTTAGACGTAGGCCTGATGAGATCATCACCATGGTTTCTGGCATAAAAGATGGATATTTGAGCTTTGGACTCTTGTGCTATTCCTGGCATTCTTCAATTCTTGCTTTTTCTATAGAGGAGTCGTTCTTCCCTGTTGTATTTATTTTGCTTCAGTGGAATGGATTGTTTTTTTTATCACAAACATTATTAAAGAGTATTTGTATTATGAAGCCATATTAGTCATTTGAGCTTTTAGTAATGGTGCAATATTATAAATAACTCCTTTTGATTAATTTTGTTCTTTTTTAGACACTTCTCTGGTGATAACTTACGTTGTTGATTTTTTTTTTCTATGCTCATTTTGTTAAAAGGATGGCGTTCAAGTTTGACCTTGGTTATTTTATTATTCTTTTAATTGCTTAGTTAACAATAATAGGTCTTTACTTTAGTGTGACCATCAAAGTGTCATTTTGGGTACTGGCTATCCACTATGGCTTTTCCTTTTCCTCTTCTTTTCTAGTGCTGATTTGTTGTCAACGGGCATGTTGAGTAATTGCTATCCGGTGTTGGATGTGTAGGTAGATTGTCAACTTTTTCCAAACTATGGAGTAACATAGTCATTTTGTTATATAGAGAGAGTTTGATTTAACGATATATCTACACACGCACACACAAACATGTGTTTTAAGTATAAGCTTTTCATGAATGGTTATCTATTTATTAATTTTGAAGATAGTTTTCTCTACGTATCTAGAGTTGGAGCATCTATTTCATGTTGAGAGATGCTCTCCTTTATGATGATTTGAGTTTACTTTTGTGGTTATATTGCAGTATTCCAAAAACGATTGGTGTTGCAATTCCAATGAAAGCAACTTTTTTTATAACTTATATAATGGTTGATGGATGGGCTGGAATTGCTGGTGAAATTCTGAGGTTGAAACCACTGGTCATCTTCCACCTGAAGAATTTTTTCTTGGTGAAGACTGAAAAGGATAGAGAAGAGGCCATGGATCCCGGAAGTATTGGCTTCAATACAGGCGAACCGCAGATACAGCTTTACTTCTTACTTGGCCTAGTTTATGCTGTTGTCACACCTATTCTTCTGCCTTTTGTTTTAGTGTTCTTTGGCCTGGCATATGTTGTATTTCGTCATCAGGTAATATTTGATTTTTAATCAATTTAACATGTTTTTCAATTTTATTTTATTTTCACGTTCCAATATCGGCATTGTCTCCATTTTTTATTCATGCATGGTTCTGTTTGGTTAGAGTTCTATTCTTCCTTTTTCTCTTAGCGTTATCTCACTGAAGCTCTCTTTTAATCATTTTGTATATTTTGAATGGTTAGATCACCTTCTTATATTAAATCCCGTGACGCGAGATTGATAAACCACAAATTTTATTGTGGTAGAGTTATACTATGCACTATTGCTCATTACTTCTTGAAAGGTATCTGAAATTGCTTTTTCATACACAAGATAAAATCGAACACAATGCATGTGTAATTTCAAAGAGGAAGGTGCTATCAGAGGGAAGAGATGAAGTTTCTCCAACGTCAAATCCGTGTGTTGTTCGGGATTAAGAGGAAGAGTGTTTTGTTATTTTTGGCAGTGAGATTGTATTTGTAAAAGGTTTTTGCAGCAGTATGTGGCACCGTGTTGTGTATCAAAAATACAAAACTCAAAAAGAAGAGTAACAAATAACTCTTCTTATAAGTAAAATATAATATTATTCTATTATTTGCACATTTAGGAGTAGATCTACTATCTTGACACCTGGAGATTGTGGACTCAGGAAGCGGTAAAAAGGGCATCGTTACAACTTACAATTCAATTTGCGAAAATTCTTTGAGTCTTGTCTTTAGTGTACAAACTATCATTGATTCTCTTGCTATGGCTTGATATGTCTTTGTTGAAATTTCATTAATGGTACGTAGTATTTGTTACTCCTTTTTCTTTTGAGTATCTATAAATCTTTTACACTTTCACGTTTGCCACTTCTATTTTGATATGATTTTTCATGCCAATTTTCGAAGTCGATTATGTGCTGTCAGATAATGCTTCTTATACTATTGGGGTTTTCTGCTTTTTTTATTTTTCTAACGCTGATTGTTGCTTGCATTGTATAGATTATAAATGTTTATAACCCAGAATATGAAAGTGGAGCTGCATTTTGGCCGGATGTCACGGCCGTGTATTAGTTGGACTGGTTATCTCGCAGCTGCTTCTTTTGGGATTGCTAAGTACAAAAGAGAAAGCCCAGACGACTCCCGTCCTCCTTGCACTTCCTGTATTGACAATATGGTTCTATTATTATTGCAAAAATCGTTTTGAGTCTGCATTCACTAAATATCCTCTACAGGTTTGTAAAAGTTGCATCATTTGAAATATGCATTATAGCAATGGTACACGAAAACTTGTTACACGTCATTATAACATGGCACAAAATGCTATTTTGATTGTTCCTGATATTTATTAGGGTGGCTTAAATGACTGTAAAATCATCTATAGTTCAATGTTTCATGGCATATTGCTGCAAGTGTATTTTCTCCCTGCACTAGCTACACATAACCAATAGTTCAATGTTTTCCACCATGTGATATGAGGTGAAATATTATTAGTGCATGTTGCAATTGTATTGCTTGGAAAATTTAGAATTATAATTCATCTATGTCTCTAGGGTACTTATTTTGTTCGTCTAGGATACTTATTTTGGGATTGAGGCTATGTTGTTGTTGTTGTAGACTTGTAGTACCACTTGTCTACGAAACAATTATTTCTGTGATAATAGAATAGTTCAGCTGCTAGATCCTTATTTGTGCCTCTGTTCCTACAGTTAAACAAAATATCACTCTATTTTTCTATTGAAAAGTTGCATTTGTTTACCAATGCGGCTCCTCGTACACTGCTTCATATTTCTTTTACTTTTGTCTGTCTAATTTCATGCTGATTGTTCACTGGAAAATGTTTCGGTTGCAAAAGAAAACAGACGTAAGTAAATTGCATGCACTCCTTTTTCACCAGAAAAATGAGGTTATTTGGCCTCCAAAAATAAAATAAAAAATGAAGCTATTTGATTCTACAAATCAAGCAAATCTCAGGACTGACTGAAGCCTTTCATTCTCTAATTTCATGATTTTTTTTTCTTTTTTCTTCTGTTGCAGCCATAAACTCACTAGATTACTATTTAAGATCACTGCCTGACCTAAAGCTAGAGCTATTAAGTAGATGCTCGATCAAGCGACTGCGACAAATTAATCATCATGTTTGTCGTGATATACTGCATTCCATTACAGTACTTGAGAAACTAAATTATTTTTTTGTTATGGATTATAGGAAGCTATGATGAAAGACACGCTGGAACGGGCAAGAGAACCGAACCTGAACCTGAAAGGGTATCTGCAAAATGCGTATATACATCCAGTCTTCAAGGGTGATGACGATGACGAAAGCGTGGAAGTGATTGATGAATGGGAGAAGGAGAGCTTGGTTCCCACAAAGCGGCAGTCCAGAAGGAATACACCATTGCCCAGCAAATACAGTGGTTCATCTTCACCTTCCTTGCCAGAGGTTGTCCACGAAAAAGCTTAAGGAGTATAATGTTTTCATATCGATGTAGCTGAGAGGAAGAACTTGTACAGAGAGAAGACACTTATAAATGGACCCCCTCCCCCTCCCCCTCCCCCCAGCATTTTGGCTATGGATGTACATGGTTGACCAACTTAAACTGGCCATCATCAATTAAAAGCTTCCTAGTTCCTATTTTATCTCTACATGCATGTAACAAAGTCCATGTGAAAAAATTGTACATCAATGTTTAATATTATTTGGAAGAAGAATCAAACATTATTCTCATATTGTTTCGTGGGAATTTTTGTTGTGAAGATGGTAAGAGACTTTTAGTTATACCTCCACTGACTGTATCTGGCAACTCCAATTACAATGCAATAAATTTGCATTCATAAAGATAAGAAAATAAGAGTGGAACAAAAGCAAGTAAAACTTTTTAAGATTATTTTGACATGTAAACTACAAAAAGAAGGTATATATTTTATGTGATTTTAATAAAATATATAAATGGATTTTATGGACTTGGCAAGGCTGGCCCGAGCCCGCTTAGGCCCAACCCATAAACATGTCTTGAGGCAAATAATCTTTTCACTAAGGGAGGCTAAATTGATCTTAATTTTTACTCAACATATCCCATTACTCACCCATATACCGGATCCTAATTTTTACTCAACAATACCCCGTTACTCACTCATATCCCATTTTTGAATTGCAATTGCTGAACGTATTCCATTTTTTTCTTATATGAAATCTCAAAAATATTGTTGCTCATCTCATCACCTCAACTTAACCCATTACCCCTTGCTTCTTTTCATTTCCCGATTTTTGGCCATCGCAGAGCATTTGTAATAGGTAGGAAGTGTGGTACGAATATTTTTTTTCGTCAAATTAGGTCGAATTTGAACTTGCTGGTGCATAAAAATGAGGAAATATCATCCGAGGGTTTTTATCACTCAGGGTCGAGATGACGGCTCCTATCGACTTCTTCAAATGTATTAGTGGGAGCCGAGGTCTCGGTAGGAGCCAATCGGGCCCTTTGTGATCGAAACTCTCAGGCGACAAGAATGTTGAATTTTTTTTTTAAATTGTTCAAAAAACTCATAAAACGGGTAAAATTTAGATGGTTTAATGGCAAATGGCTTACTCTTCTCGAATCCATCTATATTTCGCCTCCAAAACCTAAATTAGAGCCCAAAATCAAAGTCATAAACACAACTGACAAAAAAAAACAACTTCAAATACCGCCAATCAACCCAGAAATCGAACCCAAAATGGTGAGAATAGCTTCCCCGATGAAGACCTAATGTGATCTTTGGAATCACATTGGATTTCCACTGGATTGGATGGTCTAAGTGTAGGGTGAGTGAGGTCGGTCTCGGGAGTGGGTTTGGAAGATGTGGTATGGGTTAGAAAAAAACCTTTATATATGAAGGGTAGTTTGATCATTTCGTGAAGGGGCAAAATCCAAAGAGTAATAGGACTGGGGTATATTGAGTAAAAACCAGGTTCGTTCAATCACTCCCTTCATTAATTACAAAACAGATGCATAAATTTTAGGGAACATTTTAACATACCCCAGTTTTTATCGGGTTTACCCCTGTTTACTCACCATACCCCCTTTTTGAATTTTAATTGGTGAACATACGACAATTTTTTTTTTCTAAAATCCCCCAAAATACCATTTGCTAAGAGGGCCGCTAACGGCACCCCACCTTTTAATGAAGGCACCCAAATTATTTGTAAAAATTCCAGCAAAACTGGAAAAGACCCTTTTGCCCCTGTATATATAATGATTCAAACCCCACAAATCATTTTGACAAAGAAAAAGGGCACCCCGCCACAAGGTTAACCACAAAGCCACATTGCGTATGTCGAGCGTTTATCGATTCTTGCGGATTGACATCATCCGACAGCGAGGTAACAATGTTTGACAACCATATGATGGTTTATTAGAACTGTTTAGTTGTGAAAAACTGTGAAAATGATGATTTGTTTGTCGACGTAGGGTTTGGTAATTTCCTCAAATCCGAACTTGTTTCCACTATATAATGGAGGATTGTACCGCTATGGTGCAAGAGGAGGTTGAAGTTGAGGTAATTTTGCAAATTTATTGTGTTTTTTTTGCGGTTATCTGTAGTTTCTGTCGAGGTTCGCGATTGTATCGGCCTTGCAGGACCGAGATGTGTGGTGATGTCTCGGTCATAGAGGACTGAGAGGTGTACTTAGATCACGGTATGGTACGACCGATAGTACTTTGTAACTCTCGGTCGTACGTGAGCGATACGCGGAAGAAAGTATCGGACCTGTACAACCGAGAACCTATTTTTTTGGGTTTTTTTTGTGATTATGCTGTACATTTTGGTTGATTATAATGTTACACTGTTTGTATTGCAGGTAATGCCGATTTCTACCCTATTTCCATACTACAAGGATACGTTTACACCTTGTAGGCCATTCCCCTCTAGAGAAGCGGCTGTTTCATGGCTTCAAATGATAGGCCGTGAGAACATGTTTGTGCTAGTGACAAAGCACTCGATGCTGCGGGGCATTAAGCGCAGGGGAAGGGTGAAACTTGCCTGTGAGAGGTCTGAGACATATAGGGGAATGTCTCAGAGAGTAGGGAAGGGGAAAGCGACCAAAATTTCTTTGAAATCAAGAAATGATGAAGAAGAGGAAAATGTGAGGACTCAAACTGGTACGAAGAAATGTGGATGCCCTATTATTATCAACGTAAAGGAAAATGCTGACTCCTTGTGGTATGTCACTGTTATATGTAGGAGACACAATCACGAGCCCGCAAAAAACTTGGACGACCATTCATTTGCCGGAAGATTGGATAAGGGGGAGCAGGAAGTTGTGGTGCAAATGACAAAGGGGAATGTGAAGCCAAGAGACATCCTAAATACGTTGAAGCAAAGAGATGTTAGAAACGTATCGACAATGAGGACAATATATAATGCAGGACAAAGAGTCCGAAATGAGGATGCGGGTGGGAGGACTCAAATGCAATAAATATTGCACATATTGGAGAAGAATAAGTGGATGTCATGGCATAGGAAGCATCCCGTTACGAGAGTCCGAAATGAGGATGCGGGTGGGAGGACTCAAATGCAATAAATGTTGCACATATTGGAGAAGAATAAGTGGATGTCATGGCATAGGAAGCATCCCGTTACGAATGTTGTCACCGACTTATTTTGGTCACATCCCGACTCAATAAAGTTGCTAAGGTGTTTCTCATCGGTAATTTTGATGGATTGCACGTACAAGACAAATAGGTACCGAATGCCTTTGTTGGAGATTGTTGGCATCACTTCTACGCACTTGACGTTCTCCGTTGGGTTTGCATTCATATCATCAGAGAGTCATGGGAATTATGTTTGGGCACTTGAGAACTTGAGATCCATATTGGACGGGTGGCCTAAACCTGACGTGTTTGTTACCGATAGGGACTTAGCCCTCAATAGTGCCATAGAAGAAGTTTTTCCGTCATCGTCTCACCTCCTTTGCTCTTGGCACATCAACAAAGTAGTATTGGCCAAGACTAAGAAGATGTTTGGGGAGAACGATGGTTTTACGCGTTTTATGGATAGGTGGTCGAACGTGATGTATGCCAACTCGGAGGCCTTATTCGAAGTTAGGATGAATGACCTGCGTTGTGAGTTTGGGAATGTCAAGGGTCTTACTGAGTACTTGGACAACACATGGTTAAAGAAATACAAGGAGAAATTTGTCCCCGCTTGGACAAATAGAATTATGCGCTTTGGGGAAACGACAACGCAGAGGGTGGAGTCTGCGCATTCCATTCTGAAGCTACACCTTGGGAACAGCCAGGCCAATTTTGAGACTTTGTGGAACGTGGTTGATGGCCTCCTAAGAATCCAACACAACAATATCAAGGCATCGTTTGAGCTAAGTTTGAATGTGGTCCAACATGAGTACATTGATGAGTTGTATCGACGATTGCATGGTTATGTCTCTCAACGGGCGCTTAGGCTAATTAGAGATGAATTGACACGTGGAAAGGATGTTGGTTACGACTCCACTCGTCGTGGTTGTGAGATACGCACCACGCATGGCCTTCCTTGTGCACATGAGTTAAACCATCATATATTTGCTAGGTCGCCCATCCCTCTCGAGGACATTCATGTTTACTGGCGAAAGTTGAGTATGATACCTGAGAATCCAGTGGATCCGTCTGGGTACAACGTGCACGATGAGATTGAACGGGTGTTGGAAAAGTTTCATGCTTGCACTGATGAGGACGATCGACTCAGTATCGAAGAGAAAACACGATGATGATGATTCTTCGACGAGACGGTTGCCGAGCGGATTTGAGTACGTGCTATCCACAAATGAGGGCTCCACTTCTAGGCAGAAGAAAAGCAAAGTTATTCCTAAAATGCGTCGCGCCAGTCGACGCACGCAAAGTGCAACTAACATGGCTTACGGTCATTGCTTAGAACCGGATTGGTTGCCACATGTTGAGGGCATTATCGATGTGGTTGCCGATGGAAATTGTGGATATCGGTGTGTTGCCTCTGGCTTGGACTTGCCGATGTAGACGGGTGGAGGATTGTTCGTAGAAGGATGTATGATGAGATTATCAGGTATGAAAACCTTTGGCGGGAAGTGCTTGGCTCGAGTTACGAGAGTGTCAAGATCGCGGTGCATTGCCCTGAGAATCAAGTTGGTGCATCTTTCAAAGAATGGTTGACACTTCCAGACATGGGATTGTTAGTATCCACTGCATTCGATGTCATTCTTGTTAACCTCTCGCATGGGAGTGCCTCGACATTTCTACCTCTACGTAGTGCTCCGCCGTTGTCGTTGCACAACAGACTTATCATTGCCATGATAAATGAAAGGAATATCCATTGGGTTAGGTTAAGTTCTAATAATTCTCTTGAATTGTTATGTTTTCCCCCTGAGCGGGTTTGTGACAATATCTTCTATGTTATACTGTTCACTTTGACAGGTGAAGTTGCGTGTGAATGCACCATTGCCATCCTTATATCCATCGTGGGACTGGTATGTTGAGGACTGCGTCAAAGGTCGGTGAGATGGATTCGTATTTCGAGATATCGCGCCCCTTACCATTGTTGAAGAAGCCACCATATCCGTTGTAGATTTAGGTACACCGTAGTGTAAAACTTGTACCTACCAATCTTGATGGCTGTACAATATGAAATTTAGAAATTTAGTTCGAATGTTTTATGGATATACAATGAGTTAAGTTTCGGTGCAAATTGTTGTATTGTTGTACATTTTGATTCTTGTAGAGTGAGTTTGAATGTTATATTGATATATAATTAGTCAAGTTTCGGTACAAATTGCCTTGCTGGATTGTCATTCTTCTATAGTTAGTTTGAATTTTACGGACGATCTGTAATGAGTTAAGTTTCGTTCGAAAGTGATGTGTCGGCCCTGAATGACCGAGACTGGCGGTATAGTCTCGGCCATACACCACCGAGAAATAACGTGAAGGCTCGGTCGCACAATGCCGAAATGAAATCCTATCGGCGACCTATGCGCGACCATACTCAAGGGTTCTCGGCCATGAGTCACCGAAAGTCTCGTAAAGGTTTCATCCATCAGTGACCGACACATTGAAAAAACTATATCGGAAGAGATTCTCGGCCAGGCCATACCGAGAATCATGAGTTAAGTTTCGGTTGTTCAGTACCGAGAATTCCATATCAGTGTCGGCCCTGCTCGACTGAGACACCCTCTGAATAAAAAATAACATGTAATTTAGACCAAAATTTTCCAAGATACAACTATATCACATGTAGAACAGCCAGTAGCTTTTTCCTAACAATGTCCATACTGTCACAACAAACGTTAATCAAATGATCCAAACTGTATTCATCAAACATTCATCAAACATATTCATCAAATGTCACAACAAACATTACTCAAATGAATAAAACATGTTCATCAAAGATTCATCAAACGTATTCATCAAACATTCATCAAACATGTTCATCAAAGATTCGTCAACTAGTCTCGGCCAAGCAATAAAACAAATGTCTATGTTCCTCAAACACTCATTGCTCATTGCTTCGCTTTCTTCGCTTTCTTCCTTTGATACTCCTTCCCAAGCATTCTCTTCGGAGGGCGAGCATCGATAGTGGCCGGCTGAGCTGTGGCCGGGGTGGAGCGTGTGGAAGTGCTACCATGCTGGGTCTGTCGCGGGCCTGCTTCGATAGGGCCGGATGTGGCGGTTGTGCCGGTTGCGGTCGCCGGAGTCATACTCGTTGTGGTGGGACCTAGACTCCTCCTCGAAAGAAAATTGACGATGTCACTCACCATTATCATTGTAGACTCAATCGTACACAACTCTGGCGGGAGGTCCATCCATCGCAATGCCGCGTCCAACGCACGCCTATTACGCTGATAAAATAATTGGGTTAGTGTTAATGTAAAACAAATCGGGATGAATAAGACATGCATAATACATATAACCATTTCAATACCTCTAGTAGCTCGTTGTCTGCAAGGGTTGTGGCGAACATATCTTCGTCCTCATGGCTCGGATTGGTGATCACGGGATGAGACACTTTGAGGAACCAAGGCAGGTAGTCTAGTGTAGCAAAAAACTCAAATTCTACCTTGTCTCCACGAACTTTAGGAGCCAATAAATGGTTCCTCCCAGCGCTCTCAATTGTCTTGCTGGAACCCATACTTGACCGAGTACTTGCTCGCGGATGGCCCTCGGTGTGCTTCCAATGGACGGTACGGAGGATCTGGTATAGATTGCACATGGCCAAACTGTCTCAGAATCCTCTCCGGGTGGTAGGGCTCCACCACATCCATGTACTTGATCGTCCCACCATAAAAGGCCATCGCGTGCACAACTCCATTTTCCCTGATATTCACATATGGGTCCCAAGTGACCTAATCAAAATGCAACAACCATTGTTAGGAAAAAAAATACTAAAACATCAATCATCAGAGGATATGGATAACCATCTCACCTCACTTGGGCGCAACCTATCCAAGGTTCTCCTAATGGACCCGAGCTTGTCAACATTCGCCACCGTCTCGTGCTTTTGAATCCATCTGCAGACACGAGGGTGCACGTAGTCCATGTACTTCGCATTGGGTGTGGCGAGACCAAGTTTGAAATGGTCGTACACCCATCCCTGCAAATACATACAATGTTAGTTAGTCCACAAATGCAAGATGGCGTAATTATTATACAAAAAAGAAATTAAGTCTATTTTATAACAAACCTCAAGCAATGTGAGGTAACCAGCAATCTGAGACGCTTGCACTCTCGTGGCGGCCCCCAAGTGTCGATACAAGTAGGCCAACGCAGCCGCACCCCATAAGTACTTTCCCACGTCGTCCAAGTCTTCAAGAAGCTTCAGCAGTGCGATCGACACCCGAGACCCACTCTTATCGGCAAATAGAGTGTAGGACAGAAGGTACAACAGGTACGCTCGGGCGGTGCATTCCATAAGAGGATAACTTCTGGATCCCGAACCAGCCTCGGGGCACCATCGACTCTTCAACCAACATTTGCGCACTGTGAGCCCCTTGCTGATATTCACCTCCTCCTCAGCCTCCTCGACGCTAACCCCTAGTAGGTTCGAGACCATTTTAATAGCATCCGAGCGAGATTCCTCCGTGTACCTCGCAAAGTTCTCCACTGCCCCAACTTGGCCCGTAACAAGAATCTTCAGGAGGAAGCTCACATCCTCTAATGAGATAGACATTTCACCAAAAGGTAAGTGAAATGTGTTCGTCTCCGACTGCCACTGCCACAAATGCAGAGATCACCTCCTTGTTGGCCTTGCGGTATGAACAGTCTATCAGCGTATTCAACCCGAAACGCTGAATAATCCTCTGAAGTCCCGCCGTGTCCGGGTGGCACGACTGTAAATCCCATTCTTGTATCCGAGCTCCGTGATTGATACACTCGAGAACGGGACACTCCTGCAACGAATAAATACATCTCGTCATTTTGTGAAAATCATGAGTATTAAGTTACTTCGTTCAATGAAATTGAAATTACCTCATTGCTCCAAATCGAAAACGCGACATGATCCTTAAAGCTCTTCAACAACGCCCCGTCTATAGGACCACCGGGGAATGGAGCACGCGCTTCAACGGGCACTTCTGGCTCTCCTTCATTATGGCCAGCTCCACCAGTACTACTCCCACCCACATTACGATCAATTTCTGTCGTGTTCCCCGCCTCTGAAGAGTCACTGCTACTCGACTCCAATGCATTCCCCTCCTCTTCCCCTCGGGCAACAACAAGATCCTCAGGTCGCCCAACATCGATGTTCGAACCCTCATCGTGCAAATGTAACCTTCCACGATGACCATCTACTTTGGCCTTTCCCTTAACATCCTCATTCTCCTTCTCTTTCTCTTTCCGGTACGATGCTGTCGGGGGTCTCCGGCCACCTCACCCCCGGTTAGGCCTCGGCACCTCAATACCAGCCTCCTCCCTAGTCACCGGTATCTTCGGACGAGCCATACCTGAAAACAGTACAACATATAAGCGCATGGAACAGAACCCTCAAAAAATTTACAAAAAAAAATGTTCAAATTCATCCATTTCTGATGTCTCGGTCAAGCAGGTTCGTGAAACAACCCATATTTTCGGTCCCCCATGACCGACAAGGCCTCCAATATATCGACAATGTACAACCGAGTCCAATAGAAAGGTCTCGGTTGTATACCACCGAAATGGATTGACCATTTCAATTCGCCTTGCTCTCGTCCTGTCACGACCTAGCCTAGTGTAACCCTCTCGCCAGTGTAAAATCGAGAGTACGGGCAAATTCTCGGTTGTACACCACCGACACGACAGTACCTAGCACTAATTCTAGCTCTCGTCCTGTCACAGTACCTAGCACTAATTCTAGCTTTCGTCATGTCTCGGCCAAGATAACTGAAGTATTCTCGGCCATGCGTAACCGAGACACTCTGAACTCTTCCAGCTTTTGTGGCCAAGACTTCGAGTTCCCAAAAATTTAGCTTCTGTCTCGGCCATGCTCGACCGAGATAGTTAGCACAGTCTCTGGCCTGTGTGGCCGAGAACCGCGAATTCCCATTTTTTTAACCATTCAACAAATCACCACACACACATTACAACTACTCTATCAAATGTAACTTAAGTATACTAAAAACGTACCTTCAAACGATCGATTTCGCGCAAAATATGTGTGTTCGACGATCTTCAACCGAGCCCTAACTTGGAGACGAAATCGGCTCACACCCCGACCCTATGAACTGCAAAAAGATCGTACAACGAAGGAGAAACACAAGGGGAGACACGGGAAATACGATTTCGGGGATTCCTCTCACAGGTCGGTTCAAAAGAAATGGATTCTTCCACAAGATTTCGGTGAAGGTGGTGGTGGGGGTGGTGGGGTGCGAGAGGTTTGCACGAGGGGTATTTTGGGTATTTCGGGTCTACTTTTTGGGTGCCCCAGGTAAATTTGTTTGTGCCCACATTAACCGGGTGCCTTCATGAAAAGGTGGGGTGCCCTTAGCGGCCCTCTTTGCTAAATGTCCTCCACTTTTTTTTGAATATACCCCAATACTCAAACATCGAGGATATGTGGGTTTTGGACATATAGAGTCGAGGGCTATGAAGAGGTCTCGTTCGACTTCATGCAGCTCCCACCAAAACATTTGAAGAGGTATCGATCTCGGTAGAAGGCGATCAAGACCGCTTCAAATGTCTCGGCTAACTACCATCGAGACCTATAAAGAGATCTCGGTGGCGTAAGTGTTAACCATTGATGATCATAGACATCATAAACAGAGGTTTAATGTGTTGAGATACAGAGCATATATATATATGCTAATATGAGTGTATATGCATGTAGTGAGAGTATTATTATAATTCAGTGTAGTAGTTAGTTAGGTTGTTGCATTTGATATGATCAACACCCTACATGTGTACGATATATGTTTACTCAAATTCTTTATAAATAATAACCCTTAGAAACTCAGCACGACATCAATTTCTTTATGGAGCTTCAGATTCATCATCAGTGGCACATTGTTTCATAGCTCCTTTCGGTAATTCTTTGGATCAAATTGTTTCAATCAAACTAAGTAGCGCCAAGTTTTCGTTGTAGAAATCGATTGTTGTACCTCTGTTAGAAGGATGTGGTCTAGATGGAATCTTTGGAATCGCACCTCGTCCTCCTAAGTTTCTTGAAAATGGAAATGTTGGTTTTGATTTTCAATATTGGTTTCATTGTGATAGAATCTTGTATGGATGGTTGTTGTGTGCTCTAGAAAGAGATCTGCTTATGAACTATGGAAAAGTAGTGAAGAACAATATGGAGCATACAACAAGGCACATATTCAATTTTACAAAACTGCGATTAGGACAACTCGTAAAGGTGCCATGAAAATGAGTGAATTTTTGAAGAAAATGAAAGAAACCTCTCAAAAAATCTGGCCACAGTTGGATCACCGATTCAAGTATCTGAGTTGATTTCATGTACTTCAACTGGATTAGATAGTAAGTATCTGCAATTATAACAGTTCTTGAACAGAAAGAGTTGTTAACATGGCAAGAACTGCAATATAGTCTACTAAGATTTGAAGCTTAACTTAATCAATTTCAAAGTCTGGCATGTATCAATTCTTTAAGTATTAAATCACCAAATCAAGTGAACTCTGCAGAAGTGAAGCAAGGAGGATCTCAGTCATGGAATACTTCAAAACACACATATCGAAATGGTGGAAGGAATAACAACAACAATAGAGGAATAGGTGGAAGAAACAACAGAGGTAGAGGTAGTTTAAGTTTCACAATAATAATCGGCCTACATGTCAGATATGCAACAAAATTGGCTACACAGCTGTTGTATGTTATTGCAGGGTTCAATGGAAATGGCCGAGGAAATCAGTTTTCAAACAATAATCAGCATGGTCTGTAGAACATGAGAGGTGGATTTCAGGGATCACAAAGTGCACACTTTATTGGTTCACACAACAATTTTGCTAGTTATGGACAAGGGAACAACTTTTCTTCTAATGAATCATTTGTTGATAACCCATGGTATGCAAATAGTGGAGCTACATCTCATGTAACTCCCGATTCTTTTCAAATATCCAATCAATCTCCTTACACATGTATTGAATCTCTAATTGTTGGAAATGGTAATTCATTACCTATTACCTGTATTGGAAATGCTAGAGTTGAGTCTTATAAATCTAAGCCGAAATCCTCTCATACACTTTGTGTGTAATTGATATAAAAAAGAACTTCATTAGTATCTCCCAGTTGATAAAGATAACAACGTGGTTATTGAATTTACTAACTCACATTGTTTGGTGAAGGATTCTCTAACTAGAGAAGTATTGCTGTGAGGGATTCTCGAAGATGGACTATATCAATTTGGTAACTCTGGCTTACCAAGTTCTTCATCCAATGCACTTTCCGAAGCTGCCAGTTATGTGTTCATAGCTTATAAGTACTCACCATACTCACTGTGGCATAAAAGGTGTTGGAACAATTATACAATATGCATATCACTGAACTATAATATATATCATGCGTGAATTCATTTACAAAGAACTAAATTAAATCATACCAGAGGCTTGCACTAAATAGCAATGTCCTAAGACGAGTTTTCCTCCAATTCGGTGTATGAATGCTTCAAGAGGTTCGCCTCCAGGATACAATTGGATTGATATTTGATTACACACCAATCAAAGAACCTTTCTTGTGCAACAGTAAAATTTCACTCAACAAAAAACTTGATTACCTCTTCCATTTCGTACATACTATATATAGACAAATAATGTCTCTTATGAACAGTCACATGCACCTGTTCACAAAACGTGAATGTAATTTACACACCTTTTTTTTCTTAAGTAAAAAAGAAATCACAACTGTTCGTTATCAAGCTAACCTTTTAGGAAAAAATTACAACTGTTCACATACAACTGTTCACACTAATAAGTAATTACGAAATTACTTAATTTAAAAAAAATAAAAAAAATTTATGTTGTGAATTAGCTAAGTTATTTTAACATTAACCCCAAGGCCCAAGGCCTAATCAAAGACATATTAAATATCAAGTATTTAATATATATTAATCAATGGGGAATACCCATGGTCTTTGTTTCCAACCCACATTCACTTAACTAAGACTTGTAAGTGAAAGATATCTTATAAGGAAAGAAACAAAAATTTCTTTCCCATGTGGGACTAATATTGGATACAATACAAACTCACATATAGTTCAACAATACCCCACATTTGTATTGTATCCATCTGCAACCATGACCAAGTTTACTTTGCCAAATCACAAACACAGATTTAAAAATATCATTACTTTAAAAATAACATTACTTCAAAACAATTGAGAGAGATTATCATGTCATGTTAATCAGGAAAGTGTCGTATAGACTTGAACTTACCCTAGTAAGATCATATCGAGTTCACTTCGTGACGCTTTGATGTATGTATCTTGAACTGTTCACTTTTTGTAGTAAACTAAGACAATATGTCTCACTTATGACATGATTACTGATGCACGTTATTCTTTGTTGTTCATTTTGGTCCTGAACATGTCCTGGATTCATGATAGCTTTAGAGAATTTAGCCTATTCATTCTCATAAATGCGAACCCACATTTACTATCATATAGGTGACTTATCTTTAATCATTAAATGCAGTATTGCATACCCTAAACTTCTTATCAACACACTTACTTCATCATAGGAACAGGTAATTGTGTGTCCTGTTTGTTAAGTCAAGTCTAACTAGTTTGGTTATTGAACCTAGACCATGGGATCTCCAATCAGCAAGGTTAGGTTTCCGCCGGACTTGACTTACTCTATAGGCTTTAAGCCCATTCCCCTCGATAATATCTTCACTTGATCTCTTGGTAAGCCTTTAGTCGAAGGATCTGCAATGTTTTCCTTAGACTTAACATAATCAATACTAATTACTCCACTTGTGAGTAATTGTCTTATAGTATTGTGTCGGCGCCTTATATGTCTCGACTTACCATTATATATGTTGTTCTTAGCTCTTGCTTGTGCTGCCATACTATCACAATGTATGCAAATTGCCGTATTTGGTTTTGGCGAGCAAGGAATATCTTCTAGGAAATTTCTTAACCATTCAGCTTCTTCAGCTGCCTTGTCAAGAGCTATGAATTCAGATTCCATAGTGGAACGTGCTATACACGTTTGTTTCGTTGATTTCCAAGAAATCGCTGCTCCACCTAATGTGAATATATATCCACTTGTTGATTTGGTTTCTGTATTATCAGAAATCCAATTTGCATCACTATACCCTTCAAATGCAATTGGATATTTTGTATAATAAAGTCCATAATTTAAGGTATATTTAAGATACCTTAGAACTCTTATTAATGCTGTCCAATGAGCATCATTAGGATTACTTGTGTATCTACTCAGCCTGCTTACTGCATAAGCTATGTCAGGTCTAGTAGAATTCATCAAGTACATCAAGCTTCCAATTACTTGAGAATATTCCAATTGATAAATTGCTTCTCCATTATTTTTCTTAAGATGACAATTAGCATCAAAAGGAGTTGGAGCAGGTATACAATCGAATTGATTGAATCTTTTTAAGATTTTCTCAACATAATGAGATTGTGTGAGGACATAACCTTCGTTATTCCTTTTGATTTGAATTCCTAGTATTACATCAGCTAGACCTAAGTCTTTCATGTAAAAACTAGAATTCAACATCTTTTTGGTTGACATTATAGCTTCTCTACTTGTGCTCATAATCATCATGTCATCAACATATAAACATACTATGACGCAAAAGTTTTTCGTTTCTTTAATGTACACAAATTTGTCACATTCATTTATTTTGAAACCACTTGCTAGCATAGTATGATCAAATTTTTCATGCCATTGTTTTGGAGCTTGTTTGAGTCCATATAATGACTTAACAAGTCTACAAACTTTATTCTCTTGGCCTTTGACTATGAACCCTTCAGGTTGGTCCATATAGATTTCTTCTTCTAACTCTCCATTTAGAAATGCAGTTTTAACATCCATTTGATGTATTTCCATATTGTATAAAGCAGCTATGGCAATCAACATTCTAATGGAAGTTATTCTCGAAACAGGAGAATAGGTGTCGAAGTAATCTACACCTTCTTTTTGTCTATAACCTTTTGCAACCAATCGTGCTTTGTATTTATCAATAGTACCGTCAGCTTTAAGCTTTCTTTCGAATATCCATTTATATCCAATTGGTTTGATTCCGGATGGTAAATCAACCAATTCCTATGTATTATTTTGTAAAATGGATTCAACTTCACTATTGATTGCTTCCATCCATAAAGGCGCTTCAGACGAAGACATAGCCTCCCTATAAGTCGAGGTTCATTTTCGATTAACAGAGACTTATAAAATCGGGTCCAAAATTCTTTGGAACCTTAATTCTTTTTCCCTTCTAGGTTCCAATTCTTGTTCTTGAACCCTTGAAGTGGTTGGTTCTTCTAGACTCTCTTCAAATAGTCCTTTTTCGTGATGAACCATTTTATTTTTCCTTAAAAGGAAATATATGCTAAAAAAATGTAGCATCTGCAGATTCTATGATAGTATTATCACTGATATATGAAATATGTGATTTAACTACTAAGAATCTATACGCTGCACTATTCTTAGCAAAACCGATGAACACACAATCTACGGTTTTAGGTCCTAATTTAGTCCTTTTCGGTAAAGGAATTTGAACCTTTGTTAAGCAACCCCACACTTTTAAAGTTTTGTAAGTGAGTTTTCTCTTTCTCCAAATCTCATATGGAGACTTATCAGATTTCTTGAAAGGAACTCTATTCAAGATATGATTTGCAGTCAGTAATGCTTCACCCCACAAGTTTTGGGGAAGCCCAGAATCATTCAACATAAAATTAATCATATTCTTGAGAGTTCTATTTTTTCTCTCTGCCACACCATTTTGTTGAGGCGTATATGGCGCAGTGGTCTGATGAATAATTCCATTTGTATTACAAAATTATGTAAATTCAATGGAATCATATTCTCCACCTCGATCAGTTCTTAATATTTTTATCTTTTTGTCAAGTTGATTTTCAACTTCTGCCTTATATATTTTAAATACATCAAAGGCCTCGCTTTTATTCTTGATCAACAAGACATGACAATATTTACTACAATCATCAATAAAAGTGATGTAGTAGTTCTTTCCTCCTCTCGTAAGATTTGATTTGAAGTCACAAAGATCACTATGAATTAAATCTAATAATTCATTTGATCTTTCTTGAACAGAGTTAAATGTTTGCCTAGCAAACTTTGATTCTGCACAAACTTCACATTTGTGTTTAAAATCAATTTTAAACTTTGGTAACATGTTCAAATGTACCATTTTATGAATTAATCTGTTATTTACATGACCTAGTCTAGCATGCCATATATCAAATGATTCAATCATATAAGCAGAGACAATCATATATGCAGAAACAATCATTCTATTACCAGTGCCATTAACAATTACAATGCTTAATTTGAAGAGACCTTCAGTAAGGTACCTTTTCCCTATGAACATGCCACCCTTAGTCAATACAAATTTGTCAGACTCGAAAACAAGTTTGAACCCTTTCTTATTCAGTGAAGGGCCAGATACAAGATTTTTTCTAATATCAGGAACATAAAGAACATCAAGTAAAGCGATTACTTTTCCAGACGTGAACTTCATCTTCACTGTTCCTTTGCCTTCAACCTTGGAGGAGGATGAGTTTCCCATGTAAAGTTTCTCTTCACTATCATCGGATGAAACTCGAAAAATAAGGTTTTGTCACTACATATGTGCCTTGTTGCACCAGTATCGATCCACCATCCTTTGGCATCAGAAACCATATTAATTTCTGAAACAACCGCAGTGAGATCAAAGTCAGTATCATCAATTTCCATGTCAGTAACATTTGATTGGTTGTTCACACCAGAATTATCAAAATCTTGATCTTTCTTGTGGCGACAATCTTGAGCCCTGTGACCCTGCTTTCCACAAACCCAGCAACTTCCCTTAATTTTCTTGTAATCCTTCCCCTTTGGTGCTAACGGCTTGGCGGTTCTCTTAAGATTTTTCTTGAAATTCTTATTCTGGAATTTCTGAAATTTGGACTTGCTTGATTGTCCTACCACCATGTTAGCATTAGCATTAGCCATTTCCTTTTTGTCTCCCTTTCTGTCATCTTCCTCAACACCAAGTCGCATAATGAGATCCTCGATGGACATGTCCATTCGCTTGTGCTTTAGGTAGACCTTGAAGTCATTCCACGACGGTGGAAGATTTTCAATAATGGCTCCAGTCTGAAAATGTTCATTTACGATGCACCCTTCAACGTGTAATTCATGTATCAGAACTTGCAGTTCTTCCACTTGCTTTACCACGGACTTCGAATCCACCATGTTGTATTTCAAAAACTTGCCTACCACGAACTTTTTAGCCCCTGCATCTTCAGTTCGGTATTTCTTTTTGAGAAGATCCCAAACATCCTTTGCGGTTTTACATTCATAATATACATCATACAGTGTATCATCAAGTCTATTCAAAATGTAATTCCTGCAAAGAAAGTCAGAATTCCTCCATGCTTCAATAGTAAGGAGAGTTTCCCTGGACAAAAGGTCCTCATCAGATTTCAGAACTTCTTCATTCACTATGTTGGCAAGATTCATAGTGGTCACCCAGAACAACATTTTCTGCTGCCACCTTTTAAAGTCAAGACCCTTGAACTTCTCTGGTCTTTCATCTTTGGGATTGGCAGATGTGGATTTCTCAGTTACAAGAGATGTCATTTCAAACTAGTATGAAAACAACAATTTCGTATAAATCAGTGACTAGTTTTTCTAAAATCAGTGACAAATTATATGCACTCAACTATTATATGTAAATCAGTGATAACATTAATAAAACACAATATAATTCGTCTTAGATTGTTGGAACAATTATACAATATGCATATCACTGAACTATAATATATATCATGCGTGAATTCAATTACAAAGAACTAAATTAAATCATACCAGAGGCTTGCACTAGATAGCAATGTCCTAAGATGAGTTTTCCTCCAATTCGGTGTATGAATGCTTCAAGAGGTTCGCCTCCAGGATACAATTGGATTGATATTTGATTACACACCAATCAAAGAACTTTTCTTGTGCAACAGTAAAATTTCTCTCAACAAAAACTTGATTACCTCTTCCATTTCGTACATACTATATATAGACAAATAATGTCTCTTATGAACAGTCACATGCACCTGTTCACAAAACGTGAATGTTGGTGGTTCATTTAACCACTAATTTACACACCTTTTTTTTTTAAGTAAAAAAAAAAATCACAACTGTTCGTTATCAAACAAACCTTTTAGGAAAAAATTACAACTGTTCACATACAACTGTTCACACTAATAAGTAATTACAAAATTACTTAATTTTAAAAAAATAAAAATAAAATTTAAATTGTGAATTAGCTTAGTTATTTTAACATTAACCCCAAGGCCCAAGGCCTAATCAAAGACATATTAAATATCAAGTATTTAATATATATTAATCAATGGGGAATACCTATGGTCTTTGTCTCCAACCCACATTCACTTAACTAAGACTTGTAAGTGAAAGATATCTTATAAGGAAAGAAACAAAAATTTCTTTCCCATGTTGGACTAATATTGGATACAATACAAACTCACATATAGTTCAACAAAAGGCTGGGTCACCTTCTCACCAAACACTTCAACAAATTATTGGAGCACATTTGAACATTTCAGTCTCAAATAATGAATTACGTTCTGTATGTCCACTGGGGAAGCATCATGCTTTGCTATTTTTTACTTCTGGTAGTTGTAGCCAAAATGTACTGGAATTAATTTACACATATTTGTGAGGATAAGCTCATTTGTTTTCGATTGATGGCTTCAATTATTACATTACATTTCTTGATGATTTATCAAGATCTACTTGGATTTATCCTCTTCGATTTAAATCTAAAGCACTTGAGATTTTTCAGTTATTTAAATTGCAAGTTGAAAATTTGTTTTAAAAAAAGATTAAGAAGTTAAGATCGAATTGGGGTGGTGAGATTTTAATCTTCAAATCATTCTTAGAGAACAATGGGATTGTGTCCCAGCATACTTGTCCATACACACATGAGCATAATGGGAGAATGGAGAGAAAACATAGACATACTGTGGAAACAAGCTTAACTCTTCTTGCTGAAGCAAAATCACCTTACAAGGATTGTGGGAATGCTCGTGAAACTGCAGTGTTTGTAATCAATAGATTTCAAGTTAGCACTGGCTATACAATTTTAAAGGTGTTTGGATGTTCCTGCGAACCATGTGTACTAGTCAATACAATACAAATAAGCATCAATTTTGGTCATAGAAATGGTTATGTATGGGGTGCAGTTTAATCCATAAGGGATGTAAGTGTATGAATGCTATTGGAATGACTTATATATCCACACATGTCGTAACGACCCAAATTTTTAGTAGTAAATTTGTTTTTAATTAGGGGACATTGATCCATGATGTGGCTTGAGAGAAGGTACACAGTCCCAATACTCGACATGAGGACCGAGAGATATATTATTTTTGGTATAATGGGTGCCTAGTGTGATGTATGTGTGTACGCTATACCCGAATTTTTTTATGTAATCTGATTATTCATAAATTCGATGTGTAATTAGAGACACGCCTCGAAATGCGTGCCGATGAGGGGCTGGGGGGTAGAGAGTGATGTGGTAAGTCCTAATTTGTTAAATGTGATTAGAATAGTTAATTAAATGTGTCTATAGTTGAATTTATGTAAATAAGACATAAGTTAAGAAAATAAACACTAAGCATTGAGATACATCGGGATGCGTGTCGTCACCATCGCTATATAACTTAGTGTATGAATTTGTGTTAGTACGGATGTGTTAGTGGGTTGTAGGACCAAGATATGAGCCATGAGATTATTCTAGAGATGAGTGTGTAAACAAGATCAGGGGCCACAATAGATCTCATCACTATATAAACATTTTAGTGGAGATTTCATGCAAAACTAATTCATTTTCATGCAAGGAAGAGAAAAGAAAATCTAGAGAGATGAATCCAACATCTAGGCGAGGAAAATCGGTGAATTGGGAAGAAATTGATCAAGTTAAAGAAGTATTACAACTATGGTGTCCCCGCACCCCGAGAAATTTGCAGGCAGCTTTCTACGTGGGTTTCGCAGCCTAGGCGACGTTGACGCCACATCAACGTGCTCGTAGTACGTGCAAACTTGTCTTGTTTTGTTATACATTTAACTAGTTATCCAATATTTCTTAGTACAAAATTATAAGTTGGGAAGTATGGTTTGTGCTTTACAGAACTTTACAGTTAATAATCAAAAGAATATAGCGGAAGTCTTAAATAATAAACATCTTACTGTGGAAAACCCGAAAGTAAAATACCAGGTATATACAACAACAACAACAACAACAACAACAACAACAACAACAACAACAACAACAACAACAACAACATAGCCTCAGTCCCAAATTAACCGGGGTCGGCTACATAGATCAAACTTTTCCATTGTGCTCGATTAAGTGCAATTGATGGCGAGCTTTGCAAACCATTCAAATCCCTCTTAATTAATGCATCCCATGTTAACTTTGGTATGCCCCTACTTCGTCGAATTTCTGCAGTTTCTATTGAGTCAAGTTTTCTAGTTGGGGCATTTGTAGGCCGTCTTTGCAGATGACCAAACCATCGCAACCGCCCTTCCCTAATCTTTGTATCAATTGGTGCTACTCCTACTTGTCTTTGAATTTCTATATTTCTTATTCTATCTTTACGAGTTTTACCACACATCCACCTAAGCATCCTCATTTCTGCTACGTTCACTTTATGTAATTGTTGTTGCTTTACCGCCCAACATTCACTTCCATAGAGCATAGCTAGCTTAATTGCGGTCCTATAAAATTTTCCTTTTAACTTAGTAGGAACATGTCGATCACAAATCACCCCTGTTGCACTCCGCCATTTCTTCCATCCAGCTTGAATTCTATGTGTGACATCATTTTCAATGTTACCATCATTTTGTATGATCGATCCTATATATCTAAAATGGTTTACCTTAGGAACTTCTACTTCCCCTAATTTTACCACACCGCCATCTCGATATCTAGTGTTTCCAAACTCACAGTGCTAAAATAAAATACCATGTATATAAAGCAACAACATACACGAAATAGGCATATACATGTACAGTGTCTCTTATAGTCCCTTGACACCCATAATATAGCAAAATGTCAAAATATAAACACCTACGAGTATGTCCAAAATCGTCAGCAGAAAGAGATAGTCACCCAAGATTCCCTTCGTCGGTACTCGTAGAAGGATTTGCACTTGGTCACCCAATAAATACAGTGATGAGTCTAACGAGTAAAACCCCAAGAGAAGTCCACATGATATTCAACAAAATAAATCAAATAAGAGTATAAGACATGCAAATATGCTATCTGGCAATATAAATACATACTCCCATGAATATATGACAATACAAAAGACAAACTAGAGTTTGCAGGTAAATAATCGGAAAATAGAACAACAGTTATGTAAGTAAGCAGAAATGTAAATACAGATAGCCTTGATGAACCACTCGACCGATTAATTAATCTCTCTTATACCATGTCTAGGAAAACCCGGGTGAACCAACTTAACTGATTTTCATAGCAAAACCATAGTGAAACAACTCAATCGGTCTTCATAACAAACCTCGGTGAACTAACTTAACCAGTCTTCACAACAAACCCTGGTGAACTAACTCAACCGGTCTTCAAATAATCCCATAATGCATGCATAAGACCTCAGTTATTCAACACGAACTAACAACGGTAATCATAATAACATCGAAGTAAAAACAGTTCAGCAACTGAAAAACAAATGTTAAAAAAGAACTAAATTATGTGAAACATTCTCGTGGGTTTTACGCACTTCAAATACGCGCTCTGTGTGACGGCCCTAAATTCCAGACCACCTTGCTACCCGCCATGTCGCATCCCACGTCAACTAGCCTTGCCACGTCATGGCTAATTTCTCTTTGACGCCTTGCGACCTAATGAGTTGCTTACACTTTTCCGGCTAATTTTACAGCGGAAGTCTTTTAATGAGTAACTTATGCAATATTTAACAATCCTAAGTAGTGGAATACCTAGAAAAAAATACTATGCATATATCAAGGTGAGATAAGTATAACAAAAGTTCCATATACATGTAATCAGTGTTCTATGGTCCCCAAAACCCATCAAAAGTAAAATAAATACATACTGATATCACACATAAGCTGGCTTCACAGTCTCAAAGGACTGCCCAGTACCTCCTTGCCCTTGCCCTTGCTCATCGAAGGATTTGCACTCAGTCTCCCAACACATACAGCGATGAGTCTGGTGAGTAAAACCCCAAGAGAAGTCCACACAATATTCATGAAATAAAATTGATAAACTACGAGACATGCGAATATAACTCCTAGCAACAGTGCGCTATATTCCCATGAATGTAGGCAACATACGACAACTAAAAGTAGTACCATGAAATTAATAAACAGTACATACCAGCTAAACCAGCTCAGAATAAAGCATTAATCAGTAAACATCTGTATAATCAAGAGAAAACCCTGACTTATACCAGCCAATAATCGGCAAATCAAATAGGAACCACGTATAAACTTATAGGCTTACAATGACTAAACCCTAACCACATTATTGGATGAACCCCTCGAGACGCTATTTCAAGTCAAGGGAACACCCTAAATCCCTTTCGAAAGTCGTAGATATATTCTATTGCCATCGACACGAGCATTAAACACAAGTAACCCGTGCAAGCGATTTAGCCACAACCAATATGTACGCAAATAGAAATAGGAGAGAAACCCCATGTGTACCCACCAGTAGTCACACATGAAATGCGACATCGATAAATCAAAACCATGAATTCTGTGAAGCATTCTCAATGTGTTTACTCACCTCAATCGACGCTCTGACTTCCCCGAACTTCCTTATCCGACCCGACTAGCTCTCCAATACTCGAGCTACGATCCCCTAAGTCCGTGAATTCCAATTTTACATATTTAGTATGTTTATAGGTGTTTGAGATATGTATTAAGTCAAAAATCCCAAAACAACCCTTTATATTCAGTTTATGTTTGTTATTAGTGCGCTAAAGGAATAACATAGTAGCGCGCTACCTAGCCTCTAGGATAGAATTCTCAAGTCGAAAATTCTGTATTTCCTTTCCAATTTACCTACTTAAACTATCTAACATACTCGCCATATGCAATTAACACTAAAACAGCAGCGAAACAACCTTAGAACATCAATTTTGATCAAAATTCACAAAATCCCATAAATCCTCAAATTTTTCCGAATTCTTCAAAACTCCAATTCTAGCTAAATTAGTTGTAAAATCTATATGAAAATAGTCTATAAATATGTAATTCATCTAGTTTCCACTAAAAACTAGGGATCTAACCCTTAAGTTCGATTTTTATCAACAATACATAAAATGGGTTCATTATATAGAGTAGATGATGGAGATGATGATTATTTAGGTTTTGTCTACCAATTTGACTTCCATAATGGTTGAATTCCAGCTCCAGACTCCCCTATTTCACTCCAGAACTCTTGAAATTAAATTGTTTTTCTTTTGCATGCTTTGATCAACACCTCAATATATATCAATGTGAGATTGATTCTTGGCCCTTAATCCTCATGTATTTACGTATCTCGAGGTTTATCTAGTGACTCACTTTTAACCACCTAGCCCACTTACTCCCACTAACCAAACTCAAATGACACTAAATTAATACTCTTGGTTCCTAGATGTGCCAATATATATATCAAGGACTATCATATGGTTTTCATTTAATTTACTCAAACTATAGGCCTTTATTTATTTTAATTTGATCGCATTAACTTGGGCCCATTTTACTACGTATGGTTAGTGTTTTATTTATCAAATAACCATCTTGTGGTCCCACTAACCTTCGATGACTACCCAATACCTGGTGCCCCCCGTCTCGACATGCATTTCGAGGTACACCATAACCTATTGTTTAAATTTGAGTTTACTTGACCTATAGTCACATTAACCATTTTAATTGATTTATTATTCATCTTGACATGGATTAGTCAATTTTCCTAGCATACCCGTAGTTCACCTACCCGACACCGCGTTGACATGCCTTTCGAGGCGAACACCCGTCATGCCAACTACGCCCAGATAACAATGCACACACATAATATAATAATAATAATTTTAAACACCACATATATACAACCACCATCTATAAATAACATAGTTCCTCAGTTCTCGTGTCTGAGTCAACCGAGTTGTCTACATAACACCCGAATTACGACTGTTAATCTTCGAGATTAACGCTAATCCTAGTTTAATTAATTTGGGCCGTTACAATTCTTCCCAACTAGGAGAATTTCGTCATCGAAATTTAAATCTCGAGTATATTCTTGTGTAACTATCCTATCCCTGTGTGACAACTCCTCACACCTTGATAGTCCTCTTCTACAGTCCTTTGAACACCTCACCACTACTATAGTAGGGAACGTAGTGCTACCTTGAGACCTAGGCTCTTGTTGCCGAGGTAGTCAAAATCAACCACTCTTTTCCAACATCTCCGCATGACCTACTCTCGATTCGATTTTTGTGTTCACGTTTCTCTAACTTGATTACCTAACACCAATAACTGTGAAGCTCTCCTATCATGTATCCCAACATGATAGTCCTAACCAACCATCACATACCATGACAATCCCATGCCATGCCATAACCTATCCTTACTTACCATGGAAATCCCATGTCATGCCACGACCTATTCGTACTCACCATGACAATCTCATGCCATTCTACCACATATGACAATCCCATGTCATAACATAATAAGTTACCATTGTACCACTATCATCTACCATCGACCACTATGCATGCATAAACCTTAAACTATAATTATTAAGAATTTAAAATCACGTACCACTGAACCCATTCTTGGGGCGTCTCTCTTGAGCATGGCTCAATCACCATATGCATCGGCTCTCGAGTTTGCACCGGTGTCACCATTGTTGGAGTCGCCAATCTCTATGATCAGTCCCTTTTGACGTGACCTTCTTGTCCACATCGCCAACATATGATCCTCCATCCTAGTCTTGCTCGCTGACTCCATGACCACTGGCCTTGAACTTGTGATCTCTAGTATCTACTCCCCTGATCCCGAGTCTGTCTTTGTGGTGACAACGTAATGTAGGTACGACATACATTCTTCTTGGCCGATCATCATCCCTACGGCCTCAACCGTACCCTTTAGTAACGACTCGTTACCTTAAGTAGTGATTAGTACTAATCCAAATCATAATTAACCCGAGTTAGGCTAGTGGTTAAGTTAAGGCGTACCTTGATTAGCGTGTGCGTGCGTTTGCATGATGAATTGTGTTTGATTGGATTGTTAAATCAATTTATATATAGGTTGTCGTATAATACGAAAATCATACACAAGCCTATAAAATGAAAATACCCAATAAAAATGGATTACCGGGACACAAAGTTGACGAGGGAGTTGTGGCATGAATGTGCACGTTCAAGGACACTTGCAGGCAAGTTCGATAAGTTGATTGGTGAATAATACGTGATATATATTTATATGTTTTTAAATATATAAATATATATTATAAAATAAAACAATATTATAAAATATATGGATTATCGAATCCACTTTAAGCCATGCCACTTTAACGCATAAACCACACGATTCATCTCGAGATAGTGTGATGCGTATCTCGAAGAAATTCATATATTAAAAAGAATCATTCTTATCTAAATTATTCGAACAATCAAGAGGGATTCTGGACGTCTGTTTCGATTTGGATCGAAGGGAGATCATTCCGGAAGCCGAATTTAACGAAGTTGAGGAGCTTAATTGAATTAGCAAACACGAGATCAACGTTTATGTATGATTTGTTCTTATTTTTGTTGAAGTCCAATTCGATGGTGATGCTAGGAATTTAGTTAATTATGCGTTTTTATGAGTAGAATTGGTTTATAAACTCAATTAGAGGTCCTTCCTGGTGATTTGGGAGTGTAATTATTAAGTCGGAGGTGTTTTGGATCAAATTGGATCAGCGGAGGCATGCTACTATTGCGGGTGCCAGTGCGTATAGCGCGCTAGGAACTTGCCATAGCGCTACGCGTACTAGGGAGGATGAACTTACATGCGGATAACGCGCTATCCATGTCATGTAGCGCGCTACTAAACCCCTGAAACCAGCAACTGTGCTGTGCCTTATGAATAATTTTTGGGGGACTTATGGACTGGTCCAGGGGTTCTTAAAGTACTATAATGAACCTATATTGATCCCAAATGATTGGTGATAGGTTAAGGAACACCGAGGAAGAGTGAAATGACTAGAAATTTAGGGAGTTTGAGAAACAGATACTTAGACCGAGGTAAGTATGGATTCGTTTATTTATCAATATTGCATGGCTATTAAGTATATAGAAAATGGGGGATTACGTACACTGTGATGGTTTTTCTAATGAACTGAAAATATTATTTAACGTGATTCACGAGTAAGATCATGGAATTGAGACGAGATGATTTAGGAAATGGGTTAGCTTCCTGCTATATATGTAACATCCCACTCGGTTTATAGGTGGCGTGGGTTACATTTACACTTGAGGGTTTGAGATAAAACCATTGGGCATTAATGGATAATCTAGAGAGCATATGAGCGCGATGTGTTGGTCTAGCAATCGCATTAATGGCGCAGGAGGGTAATTGGCCCTAGTTTTATATATAAAATAGGGGTTACGGTGTAATAGTCCAAAACATTTGCTTTGCATCTATTTATGTATTAATTTATATAATTTTCATGTTCTTGTTAGATATCATTGGTGCATGTTGTTATTGCATGATATCCTTGAATATTATATGGAATGTTGATGATTAGTGTGAATCCCTACTTACGAGCAAGTTGGAGCGCTTACTGATTAACGTTACGGGTAGATTCGATAAGCGCTACGACTATGGGATAGAGAAGTTATAGGAATCTTGAACTTCTCTTCAATGTAATGACTTCTTCTGGTCTTATATATTGGCGTTGAATTACATTTTTGTAATATCACTTGGGAAGGGTGATTTATATAACCAAAGTTTATTCCGGTTTGTTTTAAATACTGTATGTCTTATTTTGATTATAGAAAAGGTTTTAAATTTTCTCTGCGTATATTAATTGTTTTGTTTCGATAGTCGATATGCAGTAGTGCTTATCAGGTGAAGGTGGTAAGGTTGTTGGCTCTAGTTAAGTCTGGTAAGGGTAATCTAGGCTTAATTAAGGTTTTATGCCAAGTATTGCCCTAATTAGGTTAGGGTATGCTACGCCTTCTGTCCTCTATGTCATCTTGATCTCTCGGTATCTTTTACCTAAAACTCTGTCTAGTTTATCTCTACGACTCTGTAAATGAACACCTACATCTCATTTGCATCAGATGTGTCTAATAAGTAAGCACTCTATCATACATCTCCTGCAGTGTCAGCGCTCCGAAGGAAACTATGGTGCTGGATATCTCCTCAATCAACCCTCGAGACAGTAATAAATCTATGATCTCTCGGTGCTTGCAACGTTAAGTGAAAAGCTTGTATTAGGTACCGATATCTATCCATGTGCTATAACACTCATCGGACACCCTGTCTCAATGCTAAAAACTCTTCTCTCGGCCTCAACCTCACCTCCATAGGTATGTACTAATCATAAAATAACTCTTTGAACTCTGCCCATGTCATTGGCCCTGGGTGAGTATCTGTATACGTTGTCTACCACATAGCAGCATTCTCTATCAACATATGCCTTAATATCCTGGCCTGTATGCTCTTTGGGATATGTAGTAGCTTATGTAACCTCTAATGTGCAATCAACCACTTCCCAGCCGCCTCTGGGTCTCAGCCTCCATGAAAGTATCCGTGATCAAATTTGATAAACTCCTTCATCAACTGGACCTCTGCCATCATCGAAGTCTCAAACATGCAAGTCTATGCCGCTGTAGCAGTCTGCATCTCGATCTGTGCCACTATCGATGTAGCAACCATTACTTGAGTCTCCTGTACCACTACATGCGTCGATACAGTCTGGATAGTCGATAGAACTATCAGAGCATCTGTCGTCTCAGTCTTGCTCTATACCAGAGTGGTGGTAAGTAATCCAATCGCTGTTTTCTATGTGCACATCATATCCATCAAAGCTCGAACTGCCTATCATGAGTTGCGAATTGTGCGGCTACTGCCAAATCCAAACCCCAATTTCTAGTCTAGTCTCTTGTTTGACTAACATTTGTAGTAGATGGAGTATGCGAGCCATCCATTGTGATCTGCAGCATGCGTCGGATCACCTTCCATATACGTGTATATAATATATATAGTCAAAAACATAACACGCATATAAACCCTATCACCACCCATCTCAAATTGCTTCCCAACTAAGATTCTAAGTCAGGATCTTTGGGTTTCCATATCTAAGATTTTTTTGTTAACTTTTATTCTCTTTTCTTTAATTTCTTTTATCCTAAGCCTTATCGACCTTGCTCTAACACTAACTGTGGTGTTAGTATTTGGTTAATTTATGCTTAATCCCCCTAGGCACCATTGATCTTGCTTTCACGATACCAGCTGTGGCGGTCCCAAATTCCAAACCACCTTGATACACCACATCGCATCTACGTCAACTAGCTTTGTCACGTCATGGCTCGTTTCTCCTTGACGCCTCGCTACCTAACGAGTTGCTTACACTTTTCTAGCTAACCCTAGTTATGCTAACTAACCTTTACATAAATATTAATAATTCAGTTAGCCAATTACTCGATTTATCAAGTTATATTATAATTTTACGAATGAAGTCTTTTAATGAGTAACATATGCAATATTTAACAATCTAAGTAATGGGAAACCACAAAAAATACCATGCATATATCAAGGCAAAATAAGTATATAAAAAGTTCCATATACATGTAATCGGTGTTCTATGGTCCCCAAAACCCATCAAAAGTAAAATAAATACATACTAATATCACACATAAGTGTGCTCCAAAATCTCGAGAGAACCTCCTTGCCTTGCCTTTACTCGTTGAAGGATCGCAACTTAGTCACCCAACAAATATAGTGATGAGTCCGATAAGTAAAATCTCAAGAGAAGTTTACATAATATTAATGAAATAAAATTGATAAACTACGAGACATGCGAATATAACTCCTAACAACGATGCGCCATATTCCCGAATGTATGCAACATACGACAAGCAAAAATAGTAGCATGAAATAAATAAATAGTACATACCAGCTAAAACAACTCAAAAATAAAGTATTAATCGGTAAAACATCCATATAATCACGAAAACCACGACCTACACTCGCCGATGTCGGTAAATCAAATAGGAACCACGTATATACTTACAGAATTACGGTGACTAAACCTGAACTTAGATTCTGGGATGAACCCTTAAAGATGCTATTTAAAGTCAAGGGAACACCCTAAATCCCTCTCGACAATCATAGATATATTCTACTGCCATCAACACGAGCGCTAAATATAAGTAACTTGTGCAAATGATTTAGCCACAACTAATATATATGTAAATCGAAATAAGAGAGAAACCTTATGTGTTTCCACCAGCAGTCACACATGAAATGCGATATCGAAAAATCAAAACCACGAATTGCAGTGAAGCATTCTCGATGAGTTTACGCAACTCAATCCACGCTCAGACTTCCCGGACTCCGTATCTAACCCGACTAGCTCGCCGATACCGAGCTATGGTCCCTAAGTCCTGATGTCCAATTTTACATATTTTAGTATGTTTATAGGTGTTTGAGATATGTATTAAGTCAAAAATCCCAAAACAACCCTTTATGTTTAGTTTATGTCTATTGTTAGCGCGCTAAGGGAATAACGTAGTGCGCTATGCAGTGGTAGTGCGCTAGGTGAATTATGTGGAACACTACTATTCTTTATCTGAAGAACGAGTAAGAAACCCAAAACTATTAAGCGCGCTAACTGTTTCGGGTAGCGAGCTACTTAACCTACGAGACATAATTCTCAAGTCGAGAATTCTATATTTCCTTTCAATTTACCTACTTAAACTATCTAACACACTCTCCATATGCAATTAACACTAAAACAACTGCTAAACAACCTTAGAACATCAGTTTTGATCAAAATTCACAAAATCCCATAAATCCTCAAATTTTCCCAAATTCTTCAAAACACCAATTCTAGCTAAATCAGTTGTAAAATCTACATGAGAATGTTCTATAAACATGTAATTCATCTAGTTTCAACCAAAAACTAGGGATCAAACCTTAAATTTGATTTTTATCAACGATACATAAAAATGGGTTTATTAGATAGAATAGATGATGGAGAGATGATTTCTTAGGTTTTATCTATCAATTTGACTTCAAAATGGTTGAATTCCAGGTCCAGTTCTCTATTTCACCCGAGAACTCTTGAAATTAAATTAGTTTCCTTTTGCATGCTTTGATGAACACCTCAATATATATCAATGTGAGATTGATTTTTGCCCTTCATCCTCATGTATTTATGTATCCTGAGGTTTATCTCTTGGTTCACTTTCAACCACCTAGCCCAATTACTCCAGCTAACCAAACTCGAGTGACACCAAATTAACACTCCCCAGATTCCTAGATGTACCAATGTGTATCTTAAGGACCATCATATGGTTTTCATTTAATTTACTCAAACTATATGCCTTTTTTATTTTAATTTGATCACATTAACTTAGTCCCATTTTACTACATGTGGTTAGTGTTTTATTTATCAAAATTAATCAACTTATGGTCCCATAACCCTCTACATATTGCTCGTTACACTGGTGCCTGCGTATTGACACGCATTTTGAGGCACTTCATAGCCTATTGTTTAAATTTGAATTTACTTGGTCCATGGTCACTTTACCTATTTTAATTGTTTTACTATTCATCTTGACATGGATCACTCAAATTTCCTAGCATACCGTAGTTAGCCTACTCTTTTCGACACTGCGTCGACACGCCTTTCAAGGCGAAAACTGCGTCACATGAACTCGTCAAATGGCAATGTACACCTATGCGGTGCAATATAATAATAATAATTTTAAACATCAAATATATACAACCACCATCCATAAATAACATATTTCCTCTATTCTAGTGTTTGAGTCAACCAGAGTTGTCCACATAACACACAGTTACGACTATTAATCTCCAAGATTAATGCTAATCCTAGTTTAACTAATTTGGGCGATTACACTCAGGCTCCCCGAACTCCCAAAATTCGACCCCGCCTAGCTTTTCGGTACCCAAGCTACGGTCCCTTTAGTCCCTTGAAGTCAAACTTCATGTATTTAGTATGTTTATAAATGTTGGGGTGTGTATTAAGTTGAAAAATACCAAAAATAGACTTTAATTTAGCTATCTCTTTGTCATTAGTGTGCTAGGGAGCCCACCTAGCATGTAGCGACCACCTAGCCCAGGGTGACATGTCTCCATTTACTCCTTGCCGGGTGGGCCCAACTATACGTGTCCACCACTGCCCGTCCACCTATTGTCTCGAGAACTCATGTCCACATGTGTTTTATCAAATTAGTTAGTGGATTATCAGTATTTGCTTAACTTATTCTCTTTAAGTCGTTAAAAGTTTACTCTAATGCCTAACCATACTAGTGGGTTGTATCTTACAAGTAAACATTTATATCAATGAAGCCTTAATTGGTACATATGGTAAGTAATTTAGTATGGTAAACATTATCAATAAGAGAAAATCTTACTATGAAAAACTGGAAAGTGCTTTGCATATAAGCGACAATACCATAAACATGGTATATGTACATTCTTGTGTCATTACAAGTATCCCAATACCCAAAAAATAATGCAAAATATTAAAATAAGCACGTACTAGTTGGTCCTCGATGGCGGGCAATTGGATGCACGATCGCCTAGGATCCCCTTGTCCCTACTTGTACTAGGATCTTACTCAATCATCACAAAAGACAGGATGACGAGTATAGTAAGTAAAATCTAAGGAACCACTACGAGAATTTGCATAATAAAGTAAATGAATTTAAGAAATACTTGTCAAGTAAACGTGCGGAATATAAACATGCAACCGTAAATGGCTCATCGCATGAATAGATAACATATAAGCTTATAAATGTCTTGCTCTAGATGGACTAGGCTGTACTTACAGTCACCAAGTCCCCACTAGTGGTCGAGCCCAATGGCACGACACTTGGTATCTCGCGGTCTTGGCCAAATCTGTTGAGTCGCCAGACACGTGCACCAGGTAGCTCGGGTTGCCATTCTTGAGGTCGGGTCATAGTACCATCCAATGCATCATGAGCACACAACCAAGAAAATCGGCGGGAGTAACCTCGGCCCATGTCCAAGTAACAAAATAGAGTAGTAAAAACAACAAGAAAATGATGGAAATGAAATAGAAAATAGAATCAAATACTTAAAGTTTTCATTTGAGTTTTAAAAACCTTAAACCACTCTCAGAGCTCCTCGGACTCCCGTATCGACTGAAAAGCTCCCGACATCGAGCCAATGTTATGACCTCAATTTTCCAAAAATTGGGCCCCGCCCGACCTAAGCCCACGTGGACCCCCGAGCCAGTCTCGCAAGGTCAATGCAAGCCTAGTCAGCCTTCTGATCCATCCATTTAAGTAAATTCATAATTTTAAGTTGAGTTATTTGTATTTTTTTCAAGCTTTACAAGTTAGCGGAAGCGATTAATACGTTAAATTACTCAGAATAAAGTAAAAGAGTCGGTCATCCTAAATGTGGAACCCTGTAAACATGTATATTCATGTATATCTTGTGTTAAGTTTTATAACTAAAAAAAATGATATACAAGTCATGTGTATCTCTCAACCCAAACAAGTATCCCAAGTGTGATAACAACATATATAAATAAAGCAAAAAGTCAAAAACTTACAAAAGTATATAGAGGAGGGTCGTTACGATATCCTCGAGAGTAGATCACCAAGTGTCGGCGTCTTGCCCTTGCTGGTACGGATGCACTCGATCAAACATAAGAATGTCGAGTCTAGTAAGTAAAAGCCAATAAGATCTAAAAAGTAATTCAAAATAAATAAAGTAGTATAAAAGTCGCGCAGATAGAAAGAAAGTTATATGGAATGCATGATAATAAGACTATAAAAATGAAAGTACAATGAGAAACGAATGTCAAAGGAAACAATGGAGAGGTGCCAAGTAGTCCAAGACCACCGAGTGCGGGTGCCACAGGGTCGGGGTTATAGAGTCGGAAAACGCCAAGCAGACTCGGGTCCTAGGATGCGGTGTCGCCTGCTGTACTTAGACCTTTCGCGAATGAGGGATACCAACTATGCCCCAGATAAGACACATCTCATTCTGATCGAATACTCAATTGACTAGAGGTCATGGCCCTAGTTGCAAGCCGGTAACCACTCCAATCAGAGACACTCGCATGTCTCACTTTGGACATAATACAATAACAATAAAATATAAGGTCAAATGAATAATGGTGCATATCCTAGCTGGTTTTACTTATCTCAAGCAATTGCAAATCGTCCTCAAAACGTCCCGCTTATGCCTCAAGATGCGCACTTGATACCCAACTATGGCCTCATAAGTCCCACTAGTGTGCAATTATACCATTTTAATTATTTTAGAGTCATATTAAGTGAATTTATAATATGGGACCACGATTTGTAATTTTATCTAAAAAAAAAGTTTGATTTTTTGCACACTTTTCAAACTATACTTAGCGTGCCAAATGCTCAAAAAAGCCTCGAAACTCATTTTTCTAGCTTTTTCCTAATTTTCCTTATTTTTTGAAAATCGTTTCCTATTTTTCCAATAATTTTCTCTGTTTTTTTTTACTTTTTTTTTTTTTTTTTTTTTGTTGGGTCGGGTCGAGCAGCCCGGGGAAGAGATGCACATGCACAACCGTGCGTGTGCATCATCTTCTCCAAATCAAAACCAGGGACTCCCTGGTTCGATTTCAAATTTTTTTTTAATCAGCCAGACCCATGGATGTTTTTCTGTGGGGGAGAAATACCTCCCATGCATCTTCTTCATCCTCTCCATCACAACGCATAACAACAACAACCAAATCAACACCCATTGCAACAACTTCACACCCATAAACAAAAATGACAACAATCAACAACAACTTACAACACCAACAACACTATCACCATTAAAACTTTAAATCTCTCCATCAAAAAGCTTATAAAATCATAAAACTCACCTTGATTCGGAGATCGTCGTAGCGCCATCAAAATGAGAGAGCACGCGAGAGATATGAGACCGAGTTGAGGGAGGCGATGGAGAGCATGATGATGGGGAATTGGAAGAGAGGACGAAAAATGAGGGAGTGAAAAGAGAGGGCTCGGGTTAAGGGAGAGAGTGAGAGATTTTTTGATTTGGAGAGGAGAGAGAAAACGTGGGGATGGGTTAAAGTATGGTGATTTGATTGTGATGTGATAGGATGTGTGATGTGACAACTAAATCTCGGACTACCCCATACACTCGGGTTATGTGCACATCGCGATGCTCGTTCACTCTCGTCACTATGCGTGCACATTACGACCAATAAAAATATTAGCGGTGCGATGCGAATTAATTAATAATACAACAATTTAACACACATGCATCACAAAATAACTATTTATATCTCGAATGGTGTGCCCTGGACTTATCGATAACGTCCACGTGGGTCCAAGTTATGGGTCCTAATCTCGGTGTCAACTCTTTAGGGTTAATCAGTGTGTCGCATCACGGCGGTCCGGGTTACCATCCGAGATGCCACGTGGCACTTGTTAAAATTTTAAGGTCGTTACGGTCTTTCTAATTAATAAAATTTCGTCCTCGAAATTAAAATAGCTTAGAGTAAGACTTACCGAGAATCAAAATAGATATTGAAAGTGTTCGTGAATATAAGACTCTAGTTCCCAGTCGGCTCCTTGTCCTGTGATGTTGCCATTTAACGAGGACTAGCTTGAATGTTCTTATTCTTCGGTCCGCTTCCCACGGTCTAAAATCTGAATAGAACGATGCTCCTCGTATGTGATGTCCTCCCTCGGATCTATCGACTCAAATCCACCATTAGTCGTATGCCTCCTTTCGACCTATCTAGCAGAAGCATCGAAATATGAAATACGCGGTGGATCTGGCTAAGCGAGGCGGTAACTTTAACTTATATGCAACCTTGTCGACTTTCCTATTGACCTTGAAAGGACCAATGGACCTCAGCGCGAGTTTTCCTTTGATTCCAAATCTCTTGTGACCATTGAAAGGTGAGACTTTCAAGTGCGCATAATCTCCCTTATCATACTCTAACTCATTTATGGTACTTGTCGTAATATTTCTTTTGTTTCTCTTGCGCACCACTTCATTCATACCTAATCGATCTGTCATATCTTACGTGTGTGATCCACCACAACCTCACGGCCCAAGAACTACCATATCCTCGGGCTTTGCCTAATACGATAGAGATACGTATGGCCCTACGTAAAGTGCCTCAAACGATTCCATACCAATACGGCCTAATAACTATTATTATAGGCAAACTCACAAATGAAGATACTACTCCCATGATCCACCGTACTCTCAAGACACACATCCTCGGCATATCCTCGAGAATGCAGATCGGTCTTTACGACTATCAGTCGATCTGTGGATGATAGAGGCATCTTGAGATCAAACGTGTGCTTAGAATTGTGCTTGCACGTTCTACCAAATCGATATGTGAATTGTGACCCTCTATTTGACAAATCAATAATAGAACGTCATGTAGTCGAACAATCTCCCGCTCATACAAATTCTCCAACCTATCCACTTTGTGTATGGTAGAGATCAATAGAAAGTACACAAACTTCGTCAACTTTATCCATAATCAACCCGGATATGATCATGTTCGTCTTTGAGATCGAGGTAGGTCACTTACAAAATCCATTGCAATATGCTCCCACTTTTACCAGGAATGGGAAGTGGTTGTAATGCCACTGGATGAATCGTAAAACGTGAGCGGTGAGCATCATCAAAGTATCTCATCACGTAACTCGACCACGAGATGGAATCTATAGTCTACCTCTAAATCTCGGGCATGAATCTATCGTGACTCCAATCTGGATGATCGGACTACGAGCAAACTCCACGAGCCTATGGTACTACTCATCTGCTGCTTAACCTCAAGTACACTACGAATCGACCTTGTTTGAGTCCTTATCGCCCTTGCGAAATCAACACTTTAGTACTTGGTCGGTATATCAACTAAATTCATCAACTTGTTTGCCTCGAGTAGCCCATGTTCGTGTGTCATGTGGCAAGTCACTATCTGGATCTACTCATCTCTGGCTCAATGTGTACTGCTACGATATTAGCCTTCCACTAGGTGATACTCAGGAGAAATCATAATCTTGAAGGAACTCTACACAGCCAATGCCTTTGTCTCATATTCAACTCCTTTTGAGTAAATAGGTACTTCAAACTCTTATGGTCGGTAAAGAGTGTGAATCTCTCTCATAGAGATAATGACACCAAATCTTCAATGCAAAAACCACTTTGCCGATAACTCCAAGTCATGATTAGGGTGATTCTTCTCATAAACTTTCAGTCGGGACGCGTAAGCTATCAACTTTACCGTTACGCATCAAAACACGACCCAAACCAACTTTAGAAGCATTTGTATTCAACTCAAAACCACTTTTTGACTTTGGTAGTGCCAATCTTGGTGCAATTGTTAATCGTTCCTTGGAGTCTAGAAAGCTTTGCTCACAATTGTCATTCCACTTGAAATTTGACTTCTTTCTTAGTTAAGCTAATCCTTGTGCCTGATGATCTTGGAAAAATTTCAAACAAGCGTTTGTAGTAGCTTTGCCCAATCATAGAAACCTAGAAATGTCTGTCACTAATGTCAAAATGTAGGCCAATGACGATCATTGTTCTAATCTTAGTTGGGTCCATTTAACACTCTATTGGCTTCGAAAATACGCTCAGAAATCCAACTTAGAGTGAGCCAAAACTACGCACTTCTTGAACTTAGTGTACAATTTATGCTCCACTTAAAGTCTGTAAGACTATTTGGAGGTGTCCTCGTGATCCTCACGAGTAATGTCGTCAATGAACACTATCATGAATCTACCCAATACTCTCTCAATTCTCGGTGCATAAGATCCATGAACATCGTCGTGGCATTCTTCGGCCAAAACGGTATGATGGTAATTTGGTAGTGCCCATATCTCGTGCGAAAAAGTGACTTCTCCATATCCTCATCCAGATCCTCAGTGGTGGTATCTCAACCTCAAATCAATCTTAGAGAACCATTATGCCCACTGCCGGTGATCGAACAAGTCGTCATGCGTGGGAGCGGATACTTGTTCTTCAACGTGACTCAGTGTCGGTAGTCAATGTAAAGTCTCAAGCCGCCATCTTTCTTCTTAACAAATAGTACTAGTGCACCCCAAGGTGACATGCTCGGACGTATGAATTCCAACTCTAATGATTCATCTAGCTGGGTCCTCAGCTCCTCCAACCCTTTAGGAGCCATCCTGTAAGGTGGAATCGAAATGGGTTTGGTCCCTATGACCAAATATATGATGAAATCAATCTTTCGGGGTGGTGGTAATCCAAGTAGCTTAGCAGGAAAAACATCCGAAAACTTACATGCAACGGGCACCTCCTCTATCTTCACTTCAACTCTCTCGGCAGTACTCGAAACACTAGCAAATCTATCGAGTTCTGAACTCGTTGCTACTCTGGCTCGAATGATCGACAACGTGGTCGAAGTCCCCAAAAACGAAACTCTGCTCGATCGGAAGTCGAAACAGTAACCACCTTGCTTGAAACACTCAAGTTATGCATGGTACGAGGCTAACCAATCTATGCCTAATAAGGCATCAAACTCTAGGAACTCCAATACTCTCAAGTCTGCAGGCATCTCTTATTCGTCTATCTCAATTGAGTAGTCAACACATAATAAGTTCGGGTATATCTTGTCCCCGACGAGTTGTCTTTGAGGATCGAAGGGTCGCTCAACCCTAATAGGTATCAATCCTAACTTATCAACCATACGACTCGAAATAAAGATACGATGAACTCGAATCAATCATAGTATGCATAAATTGATAGAATGTAAATCATACCCTCGATAAGGTTATTAGTGGTAGATGAATCGATACATTGATGGTATGAATGTGCTCTCTGTATTGTTGTGGGTGAGCCTGCCTAGTCATGGACATGTCTTGACAAAGTGCCTGTTTGTCCACTCAAAATAAGCTCGATGTAGTCCCAGACCCTGGTGGAATCCGATGTCGTCGTCCATGTGTCGGCATTTGGAGCTTTGTCCTTATCCCTGGTCATATCTCTATCCCCAGACTATGACAATGGTACCTCGCTCTTGACCACCGCCTCACATCTACCCTCGATCCAGCGATATTGTTATGGCGGCCCTAATTGTCTTGGCTCTTTGTGGTGTCTTGGCATAACTCCCAGTGCCAAAATAGATGAATGCTTGGCGTGGTGCGCGGCTTGGATGGGATAGTGGCGCCACATATACTATACTACTGTACTCTATCATATCTCGACTGAATGGTTGGTGTCACTTCCTCCTCTTTGTCACCACTTGACTTATAAGCCAATTGTCTTTGGTCTTTAGTCTTGAGATGATCTCATCGGGGTATGTCCTCGGGTATGCCTCTCTGGCGGAGCTCTTCTCATATGTCAGCCTATAAACTACGGCTTTGTAGTCACCACGGTGCCTCCGATGTCCCTCAGTGAACCCTCCATGAAATAGTTTGCACAGTCGGCATCTTTGTTAGCTATCCTTCGGTATAATCCAACAACAGCTGCAAGTACACCCATATCTTTGCATCACCAGACTCTCCGAGTGTACTATCGGATACTCGAAACTCGGTCCTTTTATGCTTTAGGACCAGCGGAAAAATACTTTTGATTAAATCACCTCTTGAATTATGCCCAATCCTCGGGCTTACCACAGGTAGCCACCATCTTTGTGCCACCATGCATCGGCTTTATCCAAACATCATACTTGAAGATATATTCGGTCTCATATGGTTAGATGTGGCTAGGATGTCATGTATTTTCTTTTAGCTCTTCACAAATTTCCTACTATATCGATATTTGTGCCCCAGTAAAAACTCGGTTAGTCGATGTCTCTGGAACTCTCATGTATTTGTCTCACCTGGCTAGCCATTGCCCCAATGCTCATCTCTACAGGGCATACTCGGCATGGTCTCTGTCGGTGCGGGTGGTGTAGGCAATATCGTCTCGGTTTGAGCCAGATACTATCTCGGCTATAATGGGTGGTGTCGGTAAGGCAGGGCGGTGGAGTGGCCTATACGGTTGGCACACTCCTTTCTGAATAGTGGGCGCTTTGTTATCGGCAGAAGTTGGTCTTTGGTGTATTATGTCTGTGCCTTGAGTATCTATGGATCTCTTCCAATCGTTGATCTTGAGATGTGACTCTTTGAGTCAATGACTATACCTCATCAATACTCACGAATCGAGCACTTCTTTGCCCCATTTATCATCACTCGAACCAAGCTAATACGCCATCGCGATTTCCAATAACAAGTGAGTCTATAATTAGCGTATAGTTCTTGGTATAATATAATACAATAAAACAATTAGCATATATAGAATCCAAGTTTTAATTTTCCCAACTATCCTTACTTCCCACTAAAACTCTAAGTCGGGATTATAGGGTTCCACTCTAAGTTCCAACGTGTCCTTAATTTATTTTAAATTTGTGTCTTATATTGGTTATGGGTTAATCAAGAGCTAGACGTAAAAACTTAGGCCACGATACCAAGCTGTGATGACCCCAATTTTTCACAAAGCTGGCCTCACCCTACTGAAGCCCATATGGACCCCAAACCGGTCTCGCATGAGGTCAACGCATGCCTAGTCGGCCTTCGATCCATCCATATAAGTAAATTCATAATTTTAAGTCAAGTTATTTGAATTTTTCAAGTTTTACAAGTTAGCGGAAGCAATTAATACGTTAAATAACTTAGAATAAAGTAAAAGAGTCGGACATCTAAATGTGGAACCACAGTAAACATGTATATTCATGTATATCTTGTGTCAAGTGTTATAACTAAGCAAAAATGATATACAAGTCATGTGTATCTCTTAACCCAAATAAGTATCTAAGTGTGATAACAACATATATAAATAATACAAAAAAACCTTCAAAAGTATATAGAGAGGGTCGCTCGATATCCTCGGTGTAGATCGCCAAGTGTCGGCATCTTGCCCTTACTTAGGCTACGGATCGCACTCGGTCAAACACAAGAATGCGAGATTCCGGTAAGTAAAAGCCGATAGGATCTAAATAGTAATTCAAAATAAATAAAGCAATCTAAAAGTCATGCGGATAGAAATAAAGCTATATGGAATGTATGATAATAAGGCTGTAAATATTAAAGTACAACGAGAAATGAATGTCAAAGGAAACAATAGAGAGGTGCCCAAGTAGTCCAAGACCACGAGTGTGCGGGTGCCACGGGAGTCGGGTTCATAGAGTCGCGACAGCCAAACGGACTCGGGTCTTGGACACGGCGTCGCTGCTGTGTACCTAGGCCGTCGCGAATGAGGATATCAACGGTGCCCTGGATAAAACACATCTCATTCTAACCAAATATTCAAGTGACTAGAGGTCAAAGCCCGGTTGCAAGCGGTAACTATTCCAATAAGAGACACTTCGCATGACTCACTTGGCCCTCGGACACTCATAGGTGGGTGAGAATTCCAAGAAAGGGACATAATATAATAACGATAAAATATAAGCTCAAATGAATTCTTGTACATTTTTAGCTGGTTTTACTTACCTCAAGCAATCGCAAATCGTCCTCAAAACGTCCAGCTCGCGCCTCGAATGCGTGCTAGACACCGACTATGGTCTCTTAAGTCTTTGGTGTCCAATTATATTAGTTTAATTATTTTAGAGTCACATTAAGTGAATTTATAATATGGGACCACAATTTGTAATTTTATTTCTAAAAAGTTTGATTTTTAGCACACTTTTTCGAATTATCTTAGTGCTAAATGGCCAGAAAAGCCTCGAAACTCATTTGTATAGCTTTTTCCTAATTTTCCCTATTTTTTTCTGAAATTCTTTTCCTATTTTCAGCAATTTTCTCCATTTTTTTTTACTTTTTTGTTGGATCGAGTCGAACCCAACCTTTAGTTCGGCTAGGGAAGAGATGCACACGCACAACCGGTGTCTGTGCATCATCTTCTCAAATCGAAACTAGGGACTCCCTGGTTTGATTTCAAAATTTATTTTTCTTTTTATAAAAAAATCGGCGGACCATGGACGTTTTTCAATAGGGGAGAAATACCTCCACTACATCTTCTTCATCCTCTCCATCGAACGCATGACAACAACAACAACACACCCAGCTGCAACAACATCATACCCATTAACAACAACGACAACAATCAATAACAACTTACAACGCCAACCACGCCATCACCATTAAAACTTTAAATTTCTCCACCAAAATTTTATAAAATCAACAAAACTCACGCCTCGATTTGGAGATCGTCGCAAGTTCCATCGAAATGAGAGAGCACCACGAGAGATATGAGTTCGAGTTGAGGGAGGTGATGGAGGAAGCTTGGTGATGGGGATTGGAAGAGAGGAAAAAAATGAGGGAGTGAAGATAGAAGGCTTGGGTAGAGGGAGAGAGTGAAAGTTTTTTTATTTGGAGAGGAGAGAGAAAAATTAAGGGATGAGTTAAAGTATGGTGATTTGATTGGTGATGTGATGGGATGTGTAATGTGACAACTAAATGCGGGACTACCTCATACACCGGAATTACCGCTTTGCCGCGACGTCGTACACTCTCGTCACTACGCTCGCACATTACGACCAATAAAAATATTAAGCCAGGTGCGATGTGAATTAATTAATAATACGACAATTTAACACACATGCATCGCACAAAAGTAACCATTTGTACCTCGATTGGCATGCCTGAATTTATCGATGGTGTCCACGTGGGTCAGGCTATAGGTCCTAATCTCGGTGTCGACTTTTAGTTGTAGGAGTGTGTTGCATTACGAGCGGGTCAAGTCAGTCACGAGATGCCACGTGGCACGCAGAGTTAAAATCTTAGGGTCATTACGATCTTCCCAACTAATAAGAATCTCGTCCTTGAAATTAAAATAGCTTGGAGTAAGACTTACACGAGAATCAAAATAGGTATGGAAAGTGTTCACGCATATAAGACTCTAGTTCCCAAGTTAGCTCCCCATGGATCTAAGATGGTATCCATGTCATCGAAATTATGAGATGAATAATGTTGCTAATAAAATAGGTGGTTACATAGCGCGCTATGTGTTTATATTGCGCTAAGGAAATATGACATCAGATAATTTTATAAAACTTGATTAGGCTGACTAATTAAGTATTTTTTATATTTAATCGGAATTTAGATATCCGAGGTGGGACCCACTGCATAGCAGTTGGAGATCATAAATTTTAATATTATTTTTGTGTGTTGTATGCCTATTTAAGTGGAGTGTGTATGCGGTATTCTTGAGTTTTGGAGCGTGGCTTTGGAAATTTTCTCCAATTTTGATAATTTTGGGGTATTTTTTGAAATTTAATTTGGAGTTAAAAATATGAGATAATCACGAAATTAAATAAAATAACAATTAAATTGGTGGGTGCCTAGTGACACGCAGGGTCGAGAGTGACACGCATGGGATGTACAATATTATGTACATTCGAGGATAGTAGTTGGCGTGCGTGGCGAATTGATAGCCATGAAAATACATAAGTGTATATATACATATTTATATACAGTTTGTATGTATAAATATATAAAAAACAAATCCTATATTTTGAATTAAATAAAAGTATACATTGGATTTGCCTCGAGATATGTGTAACATGAGCATCGAGGAAGAGAATAAGTGATATTTTAAGCAATCGAAGAAGATTTTTTCATGCCTCGAGATGCGTGCTATCCAATCTCAAAAAATTATGGGGGTATGGGTTTTTTAATAAAACCATTTGATCTACTCGAGATGCATGATACGTATCTCGAGGAGATTATAATAATTGATTTTATGTAAGCTAGGTTACGATTGGTAATTATCTTGTTAATAACCTTAGATCGACTTCGAGATACGCAACATGTATCTCGAGGAAGATCAAAATAAATAAGATAAGTGAATCATTAGATTTGTCTCGAGAATAGTGCCATAAATCGAAATCTTAATATATATCATCAAACAAATACACCACCTCATTCAATTTTGTTTTGAGACAAAGATTGACCTTGAGATATATAATATTTTGAGGAAGATCAAATTGATATTATGAAATTAGAATCATTAGATTCATCTCTAGATTCGGAGTGATGCGAATCTCGAAGAAATCTAATATATATTTTACAAATGAAACAAAAGCTCCTTACCCAATGTAGTTTCACACATAGAGAATTTGAAATGAGAGAGAAGGACAGAGAGAGATCTACTATGGGAGAACGAGGAGATTGAGACAGAGGTGATTGAGAGAAAATCGAAGGTGAGGTTATGTTTTGTTGTGGTTGTTGATGTCATTGATGGCTCGTTTTTGTAGTATGTTGATGGAATGGTAGTAACCAGCTTGGTTGTCCCAGGAGGGAGATGGTTGGGGAGCCGTCTCCCTACTTAGCAACACGCGCTTGAGGTTGGGCCAAACCTAATATTCTAATCAATCACAAAAACTAAAACAAATAGTGGTTTGTTAAAATATGGAGGTACATTGGAGGAAGAAGTAAAGGAGGGAGGAGGTAGGAGTTTATTCAGACAAATTAAGCTGGAGTGCAGTTCGGGGTTAAACCACTGCACTATATAAAAAAGGTTAGAAAATAGAGAAAATCTCAAAAAAAAAAAAAAAAAAAAAAAAAAAATTTCTGACCAAACAAATAGAAATAGGAGATTTTTTACGAAAAATAAGGATTTTTGAGTTTTCTCGAGGATTTATACCCGGGGTTTTTTTCTCGTAATGCATGCTACGATAGAAAATGCTCAAAATTTAGAAAATTATTTAAAAGCTAATTAAAGGTTAATTTTTTATTGCGAACCACAATTTGCGGTCAAAATTGAGATTGGACATCCAGATAAGATTTGGATGTATTTTTGGGTTTTTGGATTGTTGAAGAACCAATAAATATACAATAAATTGAACAATTTATTAGCTTTAAGCAACATAATTTTATTTGTCAAACAATAACTTTGAGTCTAAAATGAAATTTGGGTATCGAATAATTTATTTTGGAAGTAGTTTAGGGGTTTTGGGATGCAATTGATTTAATTAAACTGACAACTAATTAGGGAGAATATTAGTATTATTATGGATACTTATAGGACGTATAAATAAATTTTAGGACCACGATTGAAACCCCAGTGTGGATTAGGCTTATCGACTCGAGTGCAAGAGAATTTTGATATCGCGTTTGTCTTGTTAAGTAAATCTCATGGTAACATTTACATTGTATGAGTATTTCTCGAAAATAATTTCATGCACGATTTATCATTTTGCATATTTATTGAGCAAGCATTCACGGACATGAAAGGCGGGAGGCCTTTTGGGGTTTCATTTTGTTCATTGGCTATACGTGCGGTAGGATGAACAGTGGTGCTATGCGACTTAAGTCACTATGATCGTTATATACACTTGTTTAGAATGAGTTGTTTTTATGATGTTGGCTAGGATCATACTCCGAGGATAGTCGGGCGTGGCTTCTCGAGAGACTTCCTCTCAAACTCATGAATCTTTATTCTTGTTTACCCGCCCATTTTTTGGAAGACATCATCGATTGTAGTCGGTCAACGAAGCAAGGGATGGATTGCATACTTGCATATTTATGATTACGTGACATCAGAAATCTCATAAACTTGATTAGGATGCTAATTAAGTATTTTTTGAATTTAATTTGAGATTTAAGTATTCGAGGATAGGACATGTTATAGATTGGAGATCATAAATTTAATATTATTTTTGTGTGTCGCATGATTAATTTGTGTATTATACTCTATTCAACGTGAAATAGGGTCAATTTAAGGCTAAAATGTGGTGTCGCGTGTTCCGAGTGCATTGGAAATTTTCTCTAATTTTAATGAAAATGAAGTATTAATCGGGGTTGTAAGGCGTGTCTAAAGAAACACAGTGAAAATAAAATTATTGGTTGCTCAAAAAATCGTAAATCAAATGTCAAGTATCACGTAATGATTTTTCCTCGATTTATGTGCAAATTGGTATTGGTGGTAGTATAAAATTAAAGTAAAGTTGGTGCAAGTCCTTATCTCGAGTTTGATTTCGGTTGGCGGTGGTTGAGGTTGAGATTGAGTCCATATTGGTGCAAATTTGACTAAGTATGGCAAGGGAATTGATCCGAGTGGACAAAGTAAAGATTTTGGGGTTTTGGCATAGCCAAAATCGGTGTCATGAACGTTTTATTGAGTTGGAATGTTTTGTCGAGAGGTTGGCTCAATTTGGTGAAAATTGGATTCAAAACGAGCACTTGGGAAGGTAAAACATGTCAAAATAGGTGATTACACTGGAATTAATAAATTAAAAAAATTAAGCTGTTGCGAGTTTATATATAAATATATAAAAAAACCAAATGAAATTAATTTCATTCAAAACGTTCAACATAAAACTTCTCAATTCGGTCTTTTGCTCAAGAGCCCCAGATGTACGATTTTCAACAGTTTTTCCTCAAAGCGTAGAGCATGTGAGCGAGGCAGATCAATTAGAGCTAAGTTTATTGATGAAAATGAGGTATTCAACCACGCAATTTGTCAAATTGTCAATTCATGGCATTTTCTCAATTCAATTTGAATTCTTGCGATTTTTCAATTTCTTTTGTGGTGTTTTGATATAAATTGGTAGGGATTGTTGCGAATTGATGTTTACGTTGATGTGCATCCGATCTTGGAATAAAACCCGACAAGCGTGGGTTGAGGGTTTTGATGTATTGAACAAAAATGTAATTGAGTTGATAGCTATTTTTGGATATGTTTTTATTAGTTGATATTGATTTACCTTGGGTTTTTGGATGAATTGATTATTGATTTTGATCTAATTTGACTCTGAAATTTGTGAGAATATTTTGATGTTGGAATGGAGTGGTTTGTGGTGTTTGATGTCCGAGTTTTAAAGATTTAATTGCGAAAATATTGGATTTGGAGAAGTTTTTCGATTCAAAATAAAATAAAGTTTACCTAGTTAGACAAGTTATATTGGAGAATTTCATAACTTCTTAGTCGGTGATCCGATTTGAGTGTTCTTAGAGTCTATGAAAAGTATGGAAATGAGTACTATAAGTTCCTTTTAGCTTATCATGATAAATATTGAGAGGTTTTAAAAGTTAAAAAGTTACCCTTAATTGGTTAGTTGAAGATTAGCGTTGAAACATTTATATAAATTAATATTTTTTAGAAGCTGTTCTCAGCGTACGTACTATGGCCTGCAGTTTTTCATTAGGTTTTGTGATTGGTTTCACTTGAAGCTTGGCCCATGATATAATTAGGTATGCATGGAAGCTATTAAATCCATTT